>OVBA01001695.1:0-23865 GCA_900406435.1 Lepidium aucheri | reverse complement strand
CTTTATAAAAAGAAACCTTTATGTAAATAAAAACAAATGTTCATCACATAGTAATCTTATACTATTAAAGCAGAAGACATTTCATTTTAGAAGTGTTATAAACTATATGATAAAATTAACCTAAGTTTATATCAACTCCTTAAAAATAGGATTAAGTTAGTTTTGTTACAGATTTAATATAAAAATTCAAATTTAACAGAAAACTCTAAAGAAACTAAAATATAATAAAAAAACATTCCAATTACAAATTCGGTTACTGATTCGATTACAGTTCAGATTTTGATTGAATTTTGGTATTTTTCGGGTTCAATCATCAAATTCGATATTCTTGTTATTTTGGTTTAAAACATATCCTGATATTTTATTTTTTGGATATATTTTGGTACGATATATATCGACTTCAGGTTTGGTTATTTTTTTATAAAAATTCAAAAATTTTGTAAATATTTAATTAAAAAAAATTCTAAAATTTGGTTATTGATTGGTTCCATATCGGGTTGAGGTTTACTTTTTTCTGAAATATATAGGTTTAGGAACTATGGAATGTTTTGTCAACCGGGTTTAGTTCGGATTAGATTCTTATAATTCAGATTGATTTCGGTTCGGGCTTTAACCTACTAGAAAAATATTTCAAAAACAAAATCTAAAATATCAACACGGATGTAATAACCAAATGAACACATATTGAGAAAAAACAATCAAACGGGCGTGGGTGGAATCCTAGTTACAATTAAAATGTAATTTATATAATTGTAGTTCCTCATTTTTGTATCAACAATAGAAGCGGCCAAATAATGAAAACTTAAATACAAGTTTAAGTTAAACCGTTTAACAATAATACATCGTTGCAACGAATCTTCTTCATATCTTAAAACTACTTTTATTTGTCATTAGGAATACAAATTTTATTTGAAGCTAAATTTCAAAGTAAATTATTCAAGCTTTACATGGAGAAAGTGGAGAGCCACATAGACAGTCATTACCAGCGAACACACTAGCCGGAAACTTTGTCACCGGAAGCTTTCCACAAAGATGGTTTTGACTCACGTTCAATGTCTTCAATGTAGCCACCGTCGCAGGCACCTTCCCAAATACCAAATTCCTTGACACATCCAATGTTTTCAGAGTCTTCGCAAACTTCAACTTCCCCAAGTCAAATCGGAGTTTATTACCTGATGCTTTGAACTCCAGTAGATACTCTGTCTGGTTAAGGAAACTCGCTGGACTTCCTGAGATATCATTTTCCGACAGATCAATGTAATCATAGTAGTATGTTTGAGCTGGTTTCCAATCGTCTAAACTCATCTTGATACCACATTTAGCTAGCTTCAACGAGTAGATAATAGGTGAAGAAGTCACCCATTTCGGAATCGTCTTCAGGTGAAATTTGTTGTAAGAAAGATCTAGAGATTCAATGCCTTTAACGTACAAGGTAGGAAATGGATCGGTTAAAAGATTATGGGAAAGATCGAGATTGAAGATTTTGGTTAGATTTGCGAAATTCTTTGGTACGACTCCAGTAAATCGATTTTTTGAGAGATCCAATGTGTCGAGAGCTTTGAATTTTGATAAATATTCTGGAATTGTTCCGGAGAGATTGTTTTGGCCTAACTCGAGATACCTGAGGATTGGTGCGAGAGATGCAATTGACGGAGGAATATTACCGGACAATTTGTTGCGGGAGAGAATTAACGATCGGAGCTCCGGCATGGATTTGAAAATATCCGGTATGGTCCCAGAGAGACGGTTACCGGCGAAGTTGAGATACGACATGAGCTTGAGATTAGCAATTCCAACCGGTATAGTTCCGGTTAAGAGATTATTGCCGAGCTTGAGTTGAAACAACCGAGTTAAATTAGAAATTGAACTCGGGATTGGACCGGTAAACCGGTTTCCTTCAATACTGAATGCTTCGAATTGGCTTAGAGAACCGATGTTAACCGGAAGAGGACCAGAGAGACGGTTATTCTCAATGTAAACGTATTTCAATTGTGGTAATTTGAAAAGGAATTGAGGAAAAGGTCCAGTGATGTTTTTGAGATCCATGAAGTAAATTCCGTCGAGGTGTTGGAGTTTAGCTAATGACGGCGAGAGAGTACCGGAGAGAAAACTTCCGGCAACATCAGCTTGTCCAACGACGGTGAGTGCAGAGACACGATCAGTGGTGAGACAAGTAACACCGTTCCATGAACAGCAAGGAGTACCTTTTTTCCATGAGCTGAGAATACCCGACGGGTCTCGGGTTATACCCGCTTTGAAAGCTAAAAGACCCGCTTCATCATCAGGATGACACGTGGCAGCTCCGGTGAGATTGAGACATTGGAGAAAGATAACGAAGGTAAAGAGAAAGAGAGGCAAGGAAGAAGAAGAAGAGTTCATGGTGGTTTTGTGTTGTGACTTGTGAGTGATGAGAGAAGTTATTGGATGCTATTAATAGAGAGATAGATCACTCGAGAGTTGCAAAGTCAAAGTTGACGATTTTGACTAATCCAATTTGCATGTTGTATTTGGGATTCACTGATATGGATGCTATGCTCTAAAGACAACTTCGTTAGATTTTACTTTTTGTCCTGAACTAATTATTTATATGTAACACGTCTTAAATTTGAGCTGAAAAAACAAAAACCATATTTTATGATTTTTCTTATAATATATTCTGATGTTATTAAGTCAAAATATTTTCTTCTGCAATGCTTTCGTAATCTTTTTCTATCATGTTAATTTTTTGTTGCTACGTCTTTTCTTCTATCATGTTGAAAGTGATATTTTTCCCTTATATTTTTTTCTTTGCCGTTGATGTTGACCTAAAATAAAAGTCAATGATTGACTGTAGACTAAATACAGCGGATCAAAACTGTGGACTAGTTAAGAATACCTGTGCAAGGTTTGCTGAATCAGATGTCCATCCACGAAAAATTTTCTCAGCTTTGGGAGTATATGTGAGCATATATATTTAGCCTTTTTCTTCGTCTTATGATCCAGTATTATTGGTAGTCTCTTAATTAGAGTCTCCAAGAATTAAATAATAATTAAATTAGGAAAAAATAGAATTAAGAAATGTATTTTTGTTTTGAGTTTGTAAGTGTGATTAATAGTAATTTTTTAGAGGAGTTTCTTACAATAATAATAATAAAAAAAATTAATTTATTTTTTATTTTAGAAAATAAAAGTAATAATAAATATATTTTTTTGAAAATAGATAGATCATTAGTGAATCGGGTTTTAGTATTGACCTGGGTCACCTGTTTTACCGGTTTTTGACCAATTTTACTCATTTAACCTAAATTCGGGTTTTAGTTCAACTCGAACCAGTTTTATTAAGGAGTCACGGTTGAACCGGTTCGACCGGCCAGTCCGGTCTGGTTTTCAAAACACTGTTTAGGACTCATTTGGGTATTTTTACTTCTCAGGTTCGGTTCGGTTCGGGTATAACCGAGTTCGGTTCGGTTCGGGTATAGATCGGGTTCGGATTCGGGATCGGATTCGGGTTCGGTTATTTATATATATAAATTCAAAAATAGTAAAGAATTGATAGAAATAAATCTAAAAAAACCTAAATTTAACAAAAAATAATCGGCTATCCATTCGGTTCTTGATTCGGTTCCGGTTCGGGTTCGGGTTTGGTTTTTCGGGTACATAATTTTAGGACCCATTCGGATATTTTGTTGGGTTTGGTTCCTGTTTTGAGTCGGTTTTGGTTCGGATTTTGGATATCGAGTTTTATACCCAGAACTAATTATCTTTATTTTCTTCAAATACTAAAAGCAAAAAAAAAAAAAAAGCAACCAATCACTAGGCGCCATATCACAGGTTCTTAACATGAAAATTGTTTTCTTACAAATTTTAACTATTTCTGATTTATTTTTAATCATATTTAAATCTAAGAAACTCTTTAGATACCATCAATAATGATGGTCTTACAAAGGAACACATCCATAATGGTAAATTCCGCTTGGTTTTCACAGACCTCGGTTTGTCATTACCAACACCAATCTGTTCTAGAAAAATACAGAGTCGTACCTCTGCCTTATTTCAGTAACTTCTCTCTCATTCTCATATATACATGCATTTCGATTGCTTCTTGATGAAGTAAGCAAAACAATTTCATTCAATATTAATGATGAAGAAAGATTTAAATTTATTAATAGGAGGGGTTCATCACTACGAATTAAATTCATTTGATATATTTCTGCCATATAGAACACGTGTCATTGTTATAATTAAGACAATAAGAGCAAGCTAATGTCGCAGGTGGCTTTTAGTTCAGTATTTGATGGTAAGTCTACTAAAAATAAGCGTACATGCATAATTAGGGATCAAGTCTCATCGAAATTGACTAATGAGCCGGCTTTTATGGAAAAAAAAAAAGCAAAGCTAATGTCTATAAAGTTACCATTTACACAACAATGTTTGTTCTTCTTCTCTCTTGGTTTGTTATTTTTTTTTCTTTTGTCTCCCAACATCTTCCTTATAGATTAAGACAACGTTGTTACCTTTACTAACTTCATGCATAATCTCTTATATTTTCAGACAGATATAGATTCAGACCAAAAAAATTCCAATGTGGGTCAATTCCACTCATAATCATGTAACATGTTTATTACTAATTAAATTTTAAAACAAAGAAAATAATTTCACATGGAGAAAAAAAAAAGAGAGACAAAAATTTTCATTCAGACATTCTTTCGTCCAACAATAAATTTTCCAATTCTGAACCTAAATTTATCATCTATTTGGAGAACTTCTTATGATAGTGAACTGTTTTTTAGTAAAAAACATGCCTTAATCGAACAAGATGAACCAATTGTTTATTCTAATTATTAAAACTCTGTGGAATAAAATAGGTAAATTTATAGTAAAAAAATCATTGAAATAATTTTAAAAAGATTGTTTTATGGTTTTCAAGTTTTTAAGGAAGCTGGAGACCATAGATTATTTATTCCGTTTATTTTTTTTTCTAGTTTTTGATAATAAATTAAACGAGAGTTTCTCTCTTTCCTTGTATTAATATGATTTTAACTTCATTAAAACAGAAGAGATTTTTCAGAAGAGATTTTTTGCTCAGTGGCATGTGTTTTTTTGAAAAATAGAGCTAACAAGCTCTTACAAAACCCGACCAAAAGACTCGACCAAAAAAAAAACCGACCAAAAGAAATTCTCACACAAAACATATAATTCAAAAACAACAAAACGAGGGAGAGAGGTTCTACTTTCAGAAGAAATTGGTGAGCTGAAATTCAGAGAGTAGAGAAATTCACAGCGATGGATAAGCATTTGACGAGTAATTCTTCTCTGGTGACTGGTAATTCCTCCTCTTCGCTTTGCTTTTCCAATTTGTAGTGAAATTTTGAGGCGGTGATGAATTTGATTGAGCTTAGATGAAGACGAAAAATTTGATTGAGCTTGTGAAAACTGTAGTATATGCGAAGACGAAAAATTTGATTGAGCTTGTGAAAACTGTAGTATATGCGATTTTATCTGATTATGGAGCTTGTGTCGAGATGTTTGTACATACACTTCAACTGAACTTAGAGTTTGAGTGTTGCTTTTGTATTTGGAATTTGGAATTTAGAAGATTAAAAGGTTGTGATTCCTGTGTAGCTATTACTGAACATTATCAAACATTATGTTGAGCTTGTATCCAATTGCATTGTGGTATTTGTTTGTCGTTGAGGTTAGAAGTGGAGAATTATGTTCACTCGGCAGATATTTATCTCGAAGAATAGATGCAGAGTGCAACACTCGACACCCCGAAGAAATATCTCGGTTGAATCGATTTTCTCATTATAATATGTATAGTTTGGTACAAAATCTGTACGAGATTTTGGTTTTGATTTTGAATCACAAAGAAGCAAAAGGTAATATTTCATAAAATGATTTACTCTTATTTTTCTTTTTCTTTTTTTTCTTCTAGAAACATTATTCAAACTAAAATGTTTGAATAATTGCAGATTTTCAACTATTGAACCAAGAACGATACATATATCAAAGAAGATAAGGTATACGAAGATATGTTTGTGTTTCCAAATATAACGCAAAATGCTCTTCTAGATAACAAAGATGATCTTCGAGGTTATGTGCCTCATAATGCATTCATACTAAAGATGGTCTGTTCGAGCTGTAAAATGTATTCGCTAGAGATCCTATCAGGCCAGATCTTTCGCTAAAGGTTTGGTTATTGAGTAATTACATATAATTATTGTTTTAGCAATATAAAAAACTTTATGTTCATAGAAATATTAAAGAACAGAAAAATGACATATTTAATAATTTTCAAATAAAGTGACATCCTTAACAATTGCTTAGCTCAGAAAACTATTTAATCTACATTGATAGAAAAAATTGAATGATTGTGACATTGTGAGATGTAATATTGTAAATCTAAAAATGATCAAAGATGTCATTTTTTCCGTGTTATTGTGATGTTGAATAAAAATGTGTAACAAGGAAAAGATGTGAAAGAGAAAAAAATGAAAATGAAAATAGAAGTGGTGCTGAAAGAAAATTAGAAATGATGGGAATTTAGTGAAAAAACGTAAAATAATTGGATAAATATTTGAGAAACTATAAAGAATAACATATAAGATTACCAAAATTAGTTCTAGGCTTGGGTATACAATCCTAGTGCAGTGTTACAATTTTAATGATTTATATGTCCCTACGTATGTATCAGATTTTTAGTATATTATATTGGATTGCAGAATCTAAGTTTTTTGTTATTTGGGTTACGGTAAATATATGGAATGTCAACCACTTCAAAAATACACGGTCTTTTAGTTTGTTAAGTGTCTGTTCATTAAGGAAATTTTTTTAAAAGCTTCTTATTCTCTCTCTTGGACCATCGCCATTGTTTTCTATCTTCTTTGTCCTGCTCGTTAAAATCTCCACAGCTATAGTCTCTCACTAGATTTTTGCTTCTAGACATCTATGCCACCAAACCACTACATCATCATCGTTTCTTACTCTCCAATCGCCACCGCAACAAACACCGCTGTCCAACCCTTAAGCCGAGGAAGGTACTAGATTTTCTGCCTCTCGCTAATTCTTTCATGAACTATCATGGGAGGCACATACTGCGGATTATATATTCACCTCTGAGATATCGCGTTGTTGAATGCTTCGCCCAAACTCAAATTTTTCCAATTTTTTTTGTTTTTTTTCACCGCAACTATGGCAACACAAGGTGTTTCTAAATGATTAATGACGTCTTGTGTTTAGCTCATGTTATGGATCTTTTATGTTTTATGTTTCTGTTATGACTGGTGCGCAATTCAGTGATTGATTACAGTGAAGTGAGCGGCGTGTGAGTTGTGTATTAGGTTGTTAGTGTGAGAAGATCTTGAATTCTAGTGTGTACGTCACATTTTTGCGTGATTGATTTCTGTGTGTAGAACCGTAGGATATGTGCTATTTGTAATCCGTGCTTTTGCTTCCCAATCTATGTGTCAAAACTCTGCAGCTTGTTTTTTGTTGTTAACATTTATGTTATGACAAACATTTTTTGTTACATGCTCAATATAAAAAGTTGGAGGCAACAAAATTTTTAACCGCTAACATTGCTAATGTAGGATCTACGCAAGTGTGCGGTATGCCTCCCAGCAACCTCCCATCTCGGCTGATCACGGATGGACAGTATCCAACTTCGAATCATTGCGACGAACCTTCACATATGTGTACATTGTTTCCTATTTTTCTTGCAATCAAGATGGACTCATGTCAGTTATGTCACATAAGAGAGAGGTACAATTTACCAACCTTGTTCCACTAAAAACCACATCTCTGCTCTTTACCACATACGCTTTATAACTTGGGTTTGCAAAATATTTTTATTATATGCTTAAAACCCACAACTACATGACTTAAACCCACCACTTTGTCAATATCAAAAATAGGAATACATATCTCACATCTCAAGAACAAGAAAAATATTCCTTAGTGACTCACACACATCGCATCATTCATCTTTGTTTTTAAGCAAAAATTCAAAATTACAGCACTTTAATATAGGCCAAGAATCGCTACCAACAATGACACTAAGAAGTGATCCCTTCCTCGACATACTTTTTTCGAAACGCACAAATCAGTCCCCACAAAAAAAGACAAATCGAAGATCCAAGAATAAAAAAGGCGAAAGCAAACGGAATCGCACCTACCTTAAATTTCAGGTTTCAGTATTTAAGGCGTTTGTTTGCAGTTATTACAGAGCAGAGACTTTCTCTCTTTGATTTTAGGTTTATGTGAGCGTTCATGCTACTGGATGAGTTTGGGGTTAGTTAAGACGAGACTTGATTATTATATTGTTTCTTGTTAAGAAATGTCCTCTTCTCTTATCTGCAAATTACAGGCAAATATTCTTTCTGTCTAAAACCAAAATCCATTGTTCCAATTTTGTATTAATAAACGCATAATTGCAGATGAAATCTGCTTTGTATCTTGCCATTATTGCAAATGTTCCTCAGGGGACAAGGTGAAGAATGTGGGGTCTCGATATATTTTGTGGGCCATGAGAGGTGAGTGTTAGTTTTTTTGGTTTTGGGGGCCGTTTAGTATTTTTAGCCACTGGGTCCACTTCTCCACACCTAATTTACAAGACATGAACCCTTCCACCTAATTAGTTTTCCAAAATGTGTTACTTACCTAATTTTCTCTAAATATTTACCAGTTGTTGTACATATTTAATAGAATATACGATTTTTCCGTTAATGAACTTGGCTGTAAGGGCTACACGTTTGATGTGTAAATGTTAGAGGTTTTGGTTTATTGGATTTTTCTCGTTTTATATTTGTGTTTTCGCTATGCTACTCCATTTTAAGCTGGTGAATAAGGGCATGAAATCCTTTGTTTTATGCCACAGTTTGTTAAATGAGCTATGAACGGATTACTGACAAACTCACCTCCTCCATCACTGTGAAAGGCTTAAATCTTGGTGTTAAATTGGTTTTCAACTTGTCTTTGAAACATTAAGAAAACACCAAAGAAATCTGATTTTAATCGAAGTGGAAATAACCAATTGAATCTTGAAAAATAATCTACAAAAACCACATAGTATTTGAACCCTTGTACAGAAGTAATGGGAGAAGGACCCCAAATATCACAATGTATTCTAGCTAATGGTTCATAGGTGACTGAATCTGATAAAGAAAAAGGTAAACTTAAAATATTCCTCGTCTGACAAGGTCCACAAATGGAGGATGTGCTGCTCTTATTTATAGATATTGCCTTGTTGTTGTGTAGGTGCTAAAGGAGTTTTTGATTTACATGATCCAAGCGGTGGTGCCAAATATGCTTGTTGGTGGTTTGCTGTCGAGATGAATAGAAGGCCTTGTAATCTTGATCCTTCATTCACGTACAACCCTTCACGTCGTGGTCCCTTGGTGAGTACTTTCTTTGTTTCCAGATCCAAAACATACACCTTATGAACATCAAAGAAAACACCACAAGGATAATCCTCACACAACTTAAAAACCGACAATAAAGGCTTCTGTATTGATGGACAAACCACAATGTCATTAAGAGGTGAGCTACCTGTGGAAACAGAAAGATTAGAAGACCCAATGTGTGTAATAGGTAAGAAATTATCATCTGTGACCATTATGTTTTCATTCCCATGATAGGGGGTTGTGCTGGTGAGTTTCTCAGGTGTGGCAACAATATGAGTTGTTGCTCCAGAGTTTGGGAACCATTCTCTGCCAGAGCTGTCTGATACCTGAAGAGCTGCTAATGCCTGAGGAAGCTCATAACCCTGATAGTTATTATCAAACCTGTTCCAACACTTGATGGCAGTATAACCAGTTTTCCCACATATTTGAAAAACAGGTCTAGGAATGTTGTTCTGCGGTTGTGAGGATACTTGTTGAGGACCTCGACCTCTAGAAGAGTAACTTCCACTGCCTCTGTTGTTTCCATGATTTGAGCCACATCGTCTGTTTCTGGAGCTATAGAAACGCTGATGTTATAGATCTGTCCAGAAAGCTAACCAGAAATCTCCGTCGAGGTAGGTGTGATAGTGGTGCTATGCACATTTGTCGCATGATCCTCCACATCTAAGAACATCACCACATGAATTTTTGTGTTCCAATAATAAAAAACGTAGAGGAAGAAGTGTCGCTTGAGAAAACAAAACCAGAAATCTCCGTCGTGGTAGCTATGACGGTGGTGCTCTGCACATTTGACTCGTGATCCTCCACATCTAAGAACATAAGCACATGAATTTTTGTGTAATCCAAAATCAAAATAGTAGAGGAAAAAGAGTTGTTTCAGATAACATAACGAGACATCTCCATTGTGGTAGCTGTGACGATGGTGCTGCACATTTGCCGCGTGATCCTTCATATCTTAGAACATCACCACATGAATTTTTGTGTTCCGACAATCAAAAACGTAGAGGAAGAAGAGTCGCTTGAGATAACAGAACCAGAAATCTCCATTGTGGTAGCTATGATGGTGGTGCTCTGCATATTTGCCGCACGATCCTCTACATCTAAGAACATTAGCACATGAACATTTGTGTAATCCGACAATCTAAATCGTAGAGGAATAATAGTCGCTTAAGATAACAGAACCAAAAATCTCTGTCGTGGAAGTTGTGATGGTGGTGCTCGGCACATTTACCGCGTGATCCTCCACACCTAAGAACATCACCACATGAATTTTTGTGTGTTCGACAATCAAAAACGTAGAGGAAGAAGTGTTGCTTGAGATAACAGAACCATAAATCTCCGTCGTGGTAGCTATGGCACTGGTGCTTTGCACATTTGTCGCGTGATCTTCCAAATCTAAGAACATCAGCACATAAACTTTTGTGTAATTTGACAATCAAAATCGTAGAGGAAGAAGAGTCGCTAGAGATAACGGAACCAGTAAATCTTCGTTGTGGTAGCTGTGACGGTAGTGCTCAACACATTTTCCACGTGATCCTCCACATCTAAGAACATCACCACATGAATTTTTGTGTTATGACAATCAAAAACATAGAGGAAAAAGAGTTGCTTGAGATAACATAACTAGAAATCTCTGTCGTGGTAGCTATGACGGTAGTGCTCTGCATATTTGCCGCGTGATCCTCGACATCTAAGAACATTAGCACATGAACTTTTGTGTAATCCGACAATCAAAATCGTAGAGGAAGAAGAGTCACTTAAGATAATAGAACCAAAAATCTCTGTCGTGGTAGTTGTAACGATGGTGCTCTGCACATTTGCCGCCTGATGATCAACATCTAAAAACATCACCACATGAATTTTTTTGTTCCGACAATAAAAAACATAAAGGAAAAAGAGTCGTCTGAGATAACAGAACCAGAAATCTCTGTTGTGGTAGCTATGACGGTGGTGCTCTGCACATTTGTCGCGTGATCCTCCACATCTAAGAACATCAGCACATAAATTTTGTGTAATCCGACAATCAAAATCGTAGAGAAAGAAGAATCGCTTGAGATAAAAGAACAAGAAATCTCTATCGTGGTACCTGTGACGGTGGTTTTCTGCACATTTGCCGCGTGATCCTCCACATCTAAGAACATCACCACATGAATTTTTTGTTCTGACAATCAAAAACGTAGAGGAAAAAGAGTCTCTTAAGATAACAGAACCAGAAATCTCTGTCGTGGTAGCTATGACGGTGGTGCTCTGCATATTTTCCGTGTGATCCTCCACATCTAAGAACATCAACACATGAATTTTTGTGTAATCCGACAATCAAAATCGTAGAGGAAGAAGAGTCGTTTGAGATAACAAAACCAGAAATCTTCGTCGTGGTAGCTGTGACGGTGGTGCTCTGCACATTTGTCGCGTGATCCTCCACATCTAAGAAGATCACCACATGAATTTTTGTGTTCCAACAATCAAAAACATGGAGGAAGAAGAGTCGCTTGAGATAACAGAACAAGAAATATCCTTCGTGGTAGTTATGACGATGGTGCTCTGCATATTTGCCGCGTGATCCTCCACATCTAAGAATATAAGCACATGAATTTTTGTGTAATCCGACTACCAAAATCATAGAGGAAAAAGAGTCGCTTGAGATAATAGAACCAGAAATCTCCGCCAGTGTAGCTGTGATGGTGGTGCTCAGCACATTTGTCGTGTGATCCTCCACATCTAAGAACATCACCACATGAATTTTTGTGTTCAGAAATTCAAAAACGAGATGAATAAGAGTCGCTTGAGATAACAGAACCAGAAATCTCCGTCGTGGTAGCTATGATCGTGGTGCTCTACATATTTTTTGGGTGATCCTCCACATCTAAGAACATCAACACATGAATGTTTGTGTAATCCGACAATCAAAATCATTGAGGAACAAGAGTCACTTGAGATATTTCAGAAATCTCCGCTATGGTAGCTGTGACAGTGGTGCTCTACACATTTGCCACGTGATCCTCCATATCTAAGAACATTATCACATGAATTTTGTGTTCTAACAATCAAAAACGTAGTGGAAGAAGAGCCTCTTGAGATAACAGAACCAGAAATCTCCATTGTGGTCGTTGTGACGGAGGTGCTCTGCACATTTACCGCATGATCCTCCACATCTAAGAACATTACCACATGAAATTTTGTGTTATAACAATCAAAAACGTAGAGAAAGAAGCGTCGCTTGAGATAACAGAACTAGAAATCCTCGTCGTGGTAGCTATGATGGTGGTGCTGTGCACATTTTCGTATGATCCTCCATATCTAAGAACATCAGCACATGATTTTTTGTGTAAACCGACAATCAAAATCGTAGAGGAAGAAGAGTTGCTTGAGATAACTGAACCAAAAATATCCGTCGTGGTAGCTGTGACAGTGATGCTCTGCACATTTGCCGCGTGATCATCCACATATAAGAACATCACCACATGAATTATTGTATTTTGACAATCAAAAATGTAGAGGAAGAAGAGTCGCTTGAGATAAGAGAACCAGAAATCTTCATTGTGGTAGCTATGACAGTGGTGCTCTACACATTTATTGCGTGATCCTCCACATCTAAGAACACTAGCATATGAATTTCTGTGTAATTCGACAATAAAAATCGTAGAGGAAGAAGAATTGCTTGAGATAATAGAACAAGAAATCTACGTCCTTGTAGCTGTGACGGTGGTGCTCTGCACATTTGGCGCGTGATCCTCCACATGTAAGAACATCATCACATGAATTCTTGTCTTCTGATAATCAAAAACGTAGAGGAATAATAGTTGCTTGAGATAACAGAACCACAAATCTCCGTCGTGGTAGCTATGATGGTTGTGCTCTACACATTTGTCGAGTGATCCTCCACATCTAAGAATATCAGCATATGAATGTTTCTGTAATCCAACAATCAAAATCGTAGAGGAACTAGAGTCGCTTGAGATAACAGAACCAGAAATCTCCGTCATGGTAGCTGTAAAGGTGGTGCTCTGCACATTTGTCGCGTGATCCTCCACATCTAAGAGCATTATCACATATTTTTTTTGTTTCGACAATCAAAAACATAGTGGAAGAAGTTTCTCTTGAGATAACAGATCCAGAAATCTCCGTCGTGGTAGATGTGACGGAGGTCCTCTGCACATTTGCCTCTTGATCTTCCAAATCTAAGAACATCACCACATGAAATTTTGTGTTCCGACAATAAAAAACGTAGAGGAAGAGGAGTCACTTGAGATAACATAACCAGAAATCTTCGCCGTGGTAGCTATGATGGTGGTGCTCTACACATTTTCTGCATGATCCTCCACATCTAAGAACATCAGCACATGATTTTTTGTGTAAGCCAACAATCAAAATCGTAGAGAAAGACGAGTCGCTTGAGATAACAGAACCAAAAATCTCTGTCGTGGTAGTTGTGACGGTGGTGCTCTGCACATTTACCGCGTGATCCTCCACATCTAAGAACATTACCACATGAATTTTTGTGTTCTGACAATCAAAAATGTAAAGGAAAAAGAGTCACTTGAGATAACAAAACCAGAAATCTTCATCGTGGTAGCTATGACGATGGTGCTCTACACATTTATCGCGTGATCATCCACATCTAAGAACATCAACACATGAACATTTGTGTAATCCAACAATCAAAATTGTAAAAGAAGAAGAATCGCTTGAAATAACAAAACCTGAAATCTTCGTCGTGATAGCTGTGATGGTGGTGCTCTGCACATTTTCCATGTGGTCCTTCACATCTATGAACATCACCACATGAATATTTGTGTTCCGACAATAAAGAACGTAGAGGAGGAAGAGTCGCTTGAGATAACAAAACAAGAAATCTCTATCGCGGTAGCTATGAAGGTGGTACTCTACAAATTTTATGCGTTATCCTCCACATCTAAGAACATCAGCACATGAATTTTTGTGTAATCCGACAATTAAAATCGTAAAGAAAGAAGAGTCGCTTGAGATAACAGAACCAAAAATCTCTATTATGGTAGTTGTGACGGTGGTGGTTTGCACATTTCTCGCGTGATCCTCCATATCTAAGAACATCACCACATGGATTTTTATGTTCCAACAACCAAAACGTAGACGAAGAAGAGTCGCTTGAGATAACAGAACCATAAATCTCCATTATTGTAGTTATGACAGTGGTGCTCTGCACATTTGCCGCGTTATTCTTCACATTTAAGATCATCAGCACATGAATTTTTATGTAATCCGATAACTAAAATCATAGAGGAAGAAGAGTCGTTTGAGTTAACAAAACCAGAAATCTCTATCGCGGTAGCTGTGACGGTGGTGCTATGCACATTTTCCGCGTGATCCTCCATATCTAAGAACATCACCACATGAATTATTGTGTTCTGAAAATCAAAAACGTAGTGGAAGATGAGTCGTTTGAGATAACAGAACCAGAAATCTCCGTTGTGGTAGCTATAACGGTGGTGCTCTGTACATTTTTCGCATGATCCTCCACATCTAAGAACATGAGCACATGAATTTTTGTGTAATCCGATAAAAAATCGTAGAGGAAGAAGAGTCGCTTGAGATAACAGAACCAGAAATCTCCGACGTGGTAGCTGTGACAGTGTTGCTCTGCACATTTTCTGCATGATCCTCCACATCTAAGAACATGACCACATGAATTTTTGTGTTCCGAAAATCAAAAGCGTAGAGGAAGAAGAGTCTCTTGAGATAACAGAACCAGATATCTCCGTTGTGGTAGCTACAATGGTGGTGCTCTACACATTTGCCATGTGATCCTCCACATCTAAGAACATTAGCACATGAGTTTTTGTGTAATCTTACAATCAAAATCGTACAGGAAGAAGAGTCGCCTGAGATAACAGAACCAGAAATATCTGTCGTGGTAGCTCTGACGGTGGTGCTCTACACATTTGCCGCTTGATCATCCACATTTAAGAACATCACCACATGAAATTTTGTGTTCCGACAATCAAACTCGTAAAGGAAGAAGAGTCGCTTGAGATAACAGAGCCATAAATCTCTATCGTGGTAGCTATGACGGTGGTGCTCTGCATATTTACCGTGTGATCCTCAACATCTAAGAACATTAGCACATGAATTTTTGTGTAATCCGACAATCATAATCGTAGAGGAAGAATAGTTGCTTGAGATAACAGAACCATAAATATCCATCGTGATAGCTGTGACGGTGGTGCTCTGCACATTTACCGCGTGATCCTTCACATCTAAGAACATCACCACATGAATTTTTGTGTAATCCGACAATCAAAATCATAGAGAAAGAAAAATAACTTGAGATAATAGAACCAGAAAACTAATCAGAAATCTCTGAGATGGTGGTGTTCAGTATATTTGCCGCGTGATCCTCGAGCGAAACTAACTAAAAATCTTCATGACGGTGGTATTCTGCATATTTTCCACGTGATCCTCGAGAGGAATTTGCTTGCCAATTTGAAAGTGGGAGGGAAATGATGTTTTGTGCGAGAGTTAACATATATGTGACTTCTCCCTCGTTTTTATTTTTTTCGAATTATATGTTCTTTATTTTATTTCTGTCACAATATTGTATTACTCTGTTAGATTTGTCTGAAATCACAACAGCAAGTATCCTTTTTAATAGAGACAATTGGGGTTATTGTTCTCTTTAAAATGGAAGAGTTTTGTGGAGTATAGCTCTTTCCCACGAAAGCTAGAAGATCACCTTGTCTTGTGTGGAGAAACCTGCAACCCAACTTACTGGTCCACTAAACTTGTTGCGCTACGTCAGCCCTACCCAGCACTTATGTAACAAAGAAGTTTTATCAGGGATTAAGTAGTTTTGGATGTGCACATTTGTATCATATATCATACTTTGAAAGTAAAGAAAATTAAGTGATTAAGGCTAAACATGCTCACATCTACTTTGAAAGTAAAGAAAATTTTCGTCGATGAAAATCTGATTCAGCAAACATTGCACACATGTATTTAAACTCTTATGTAATAATCCATGGTGAAATCAACTAATAAATATGTTGCTTTTGCTCATCATTTCGTGGTTTTGCTGGCTAAGCAGGCTGATTTGATTGTCCTTCATCAGGACTCAAGAGACTCATAACATGATATTCTTCTTGGCTCTGATGGGATAGGCTTAGATTGAGAGTGAGCTAACAAAGAGGGCAAGTGGTATGTGATGCAAGCCAAAGGTCAATGCAGTCCATATGAAAAGTGTGTCCACATACTGGGATCTGTTGAAGCTTGTCATATGCTTGATAATCCCCAAGGCACACTGAACATCTGTTAAGCATAGAGACCAAATAAGTGTTTTCGCTAGAGTTTGGTTCTTAGTAGCAAGGAAGAAGTCTAATAATCTACAATCATACACTCACAAATTATGCGAATTGTGATACCAAATTCTTCCAAACTATCACAAAGAATAAAATCTTGAGATTTTTCTCTACAAAATTAACCACCATAACCTCCTACAAGAATCTGATCATGGAAGCAACTGTTATACCACTTCAATCTCCATTCAGGAAACAATATGACTTCGATATGATCCAAACCGAAAACTATAGTATCTTTCTCAACCAAAGCAGACTAAAAATTTCACCCACTAGAGATAAAAATTAGAACCCCTCATCTTTGTTCGCTTCCCTAATGTACAACAATGGTTTAAGTCATCAATGATGAGGTAAGGCGACGAGGTGCTCGCTCTGCGCTCTAAGCCTAGGCGTTGGCTCTGTAACGCCTTTCGTACCTGAGGCATAACAACACAAAAAACAGCAGGTTATTTATCTGTATTCATCTCTAAACAATATTAACATTATTTGTGATTCTGTAACCATGATAAAAGTTAGAACCAATGGAAAAAAGTCAATGTTTGAACCAATAAAAATAAAAGAAGTCTCAATCCAATGAGCATTGAGACACAGAAATGAAAGCAAAGAAAAAAAATGTTCAAAACTCTCAATAAAAAACTAATTGTCTAAAACTCTAAAAATCCCCTTCATGATTGTTGTACTCATCAACTTCCAAATCCACAAACATTTCATTATTCCCATATCCTCCAAAATCTTCTTCAATTTCATCCTTATCATCCTCATCAATCAACCTCATTGGAGTTGGAGATGGCCTTTGAGATGCTCTTCGAATAGGAGTAGAGCTCGTGGCTGTATTCTTCCCTCTCTCAGCTGAACTTGAAGAATGTGCTGCTCCTCTAGTAAGGTAGCTAGGCTCATCAGCTCCAGAAGCCCTGCTTACCATATCCCATGTTAAATCACCATCATCAAACACTAGATCAACAAATTCATCAGGTTCCAGCCCATCCATCCTTCTTACTAGCCACTCGTTACAATCATCAATATCTTGTAAGCTGATGGGATCAATTGTGTCTCTCCTATTGTAACGACGTGTTAGAGCACGATTGTACTTAATAAACACCATATCATTCAACCGATCTTGAGCCAATCAATTTCTTTTCTTAGTATGGAGATGCTGAACCACACTCCAATTTCTCTCACAACCGATAGCACTACACGTGAGACTAAGAACTTTTACAGCAAAGTCTCTAAGTGTTGGAGTAGTTGCTCCAAAAGAAGACCACCACTCAGCTGGTGATTTTGTTGTCCTTTGTCTTATTGCCATTGGATGACCAAAGAGTCCTGAAGCATTCTTAAACTGATCTAACTCTTGAAGTATCTTATCTTGAGTTGCAAGTTCAGGAACTAACCTTTCAACAGTATTGTACAAACCAGACATAACCTCTTCACAATTCACCTCTGATCCTGACACTTTATACTGAAATTCTGGGTTCAAAAAGTAGCCAACAGCATGCAAAGCCTGATGGAGTTAACATTCCCATCGCTCATCAATGATTTCAAATGTACGCTTGTAACTATCTTCTTTATTATTAAGTGTCTTAGCAATTGCTTCCTTAGCCATATCCATTGCTTCACAGATGTACCACATAGTTGGGTTTTTTCCCCATCAACCATCCTAAGCACCTTAACTAGAGGACATGTCAACTTGAGAGCATATAACACGTTTCTCCAGAAACTATCTTGCATAATGATCTATTTCACCTTCTTTGCTCCTGCTTCCTTTGGCCACTTAGAATGTTCCAATCTTGAGAATTTACAAAAGTCCTCAACGCATTCTTGTGGATGTAATACTGCGAAAGTGTGACGAATGATGTAGCAAACCTAGTAAATGATGGTCTACGTAGATTTCCTTGCTTTGTGAATCTCCTCATCATATTCACAAGAATTGTATGACTATAGATGTAGCCATTAATAAAGATGCAGTTCCTAATTGCTGTCTTCACAGAAGGAATTTGTCCTATATCCTCCAACATAAGATCTATGCAGTGTGCTGCACACGGAAGCCAATATAGATGTGGTCTTTTCGCCATTAATAGTTTCCCTGCTTTCACATAGTTTGAAGCGTTGTCGGTTAACACTTGGACAACATTAGATTCCCCAACATCCTCCACCATACGATCAAGCATATTGAACAGCAAATTGGAGTCTTTCACCACCTCTGAAACATCAACTGATTTGATAAAAACTAATCCTTTTGGCGAGTTAACAAGGAAGTTAATGATGTCTTTTTGTACAACTGAATCACGCCATCCATCAGACAGGATTGAACAACCTTTACTTTCCCATTCTTCTTTGTGCTTCACCAGCTGATTTTCTGTTGCTTTTAGCTCTTTCTTCAGCAGAAGAACTCGTAATTCATACATAGTTGGTGGCACAAAACCAGAACCATATTGACCAACTAATTCAAGTGCCTTTTTAAAGCTATCATGGTTAACTGCGTTAAATGGAAGCCCTGCATCAAAGAACCACCTAGCAATAGCACTACATGCGTTGTCCGTAAGTTCCTTATCACATATTCCAAAAATATATTTTCTGTCTTTTCTTCCTTTCAAAACATCAGGAGGAGTTGGAGCAACAAACCTGTCCATTGGACCCTTATGCTTCTTCAAATTAGGCTGACCTTGAGGACCTCTGTAACTAGGCTGAGATTCAATTAGTTCTTCATAAGCATCATATTGAGTGGCTTGTGATGGCATCATTCGAGTAGTGGCTTTAGCTTCAGCCTTGTTCACCATGAAACGTTTGACTTCTTCCTTCACATGGTCAAGAACATTAGGACACAGAGTAACAGAGGTATAGCCTCCAACCAGATGCTGTTTTACACGTTGAACTCCACCATTTGTGATTTTATCACAAAAGTTACACTTCCAACAACCATATTTCTTAGGATCAGGAGTTGCATATTTTCTTGCTGGATCAATTTGCTTAGTAGAATTGGAATCAGACATGATAAAAAAAAGAATAGGGAGAATAGGAACTAAAAAAACTAGAATTGAGAGATCAGAATCTTCAGAGAATAGAAGAAAGAAAAGAGTTTACGTGAGAAGATAAAGAGGCAAAAAATGCAGAATCTAGATGCAAAGAATTTTAAAAGAAATAAAATTATTAGGTTTTTATGTATAGCCGTCATTAACATAAAGAGTAATGAAGTTTTGAAACATAAATCGTAATTTACCATTCATGTTTAAACATTATTGCCTAAAAATTCAAATGTAAGTGATGATTTATGGAAAACTTACCTTTTAATTTTAAAGGCGTGAAGCGGTGGAAGGCGTACTTAATGCCGAGGCGTGACGGAGCGAGCGCTTTGTGAAATCGCCTAGCCTCAGATATACGAGGCGATGGATGCTAAGCCTTAAATGCTTTTTTAAACACAGGTCATCATTCATGTAACTCAACTGTTTATAAACATTGTACCACTTATTCTTTATTTTCATAAATCCTTACAAAATCTCACTCTAGGGTCGTGATTTCATGAACAGAAAAATCAAATTTTGGAGGGAGACAAAACTGGAAACTCACTGTGAATCCTTGATGGAGAAGCTCTCTTTAAAGATGACAATTGGGAGCATCTTTCTCAGATCTCAGCTCTTTACTCAACCCTAATTCAGCCTGTTCAGGTTACAAGCAAACCCACCAATCACTACAGAACTAAGCTCCATCAACGAGAAACAAAACGAATATAAAACGATTCAAGAGAAAAAAAAATTCACAGTTATTCAGAAGAAGAAACCCATCAATCTATGGCGATTGAAAAAGCAGAAATTAGAGTGTAGAGAGAATTTCCGGGGAGAAAAGTAGTTCGCATTCTGAGGGAAGCCAAATCGGAACTGCTATGACAGAAGTAGATCAAGTAAAACAAGAAGAGGATGATGAATGTGAAGCAAGGAAATAGACAGTTGTTCTATACTAAACCACAGTTCTTACCTTTAGCACCTCATCTGCCTTCTTATATATTCAGGTTATGTTCTATATTTCTCACAGTCATTCTTTCCTAAACTACTTTGACTATAGTTTCAAACATTGTAATTTTACAGAGAGCTTATAGTTAAAGTAAACTCAAACACGGACCTCACATTGACATAGTAGAACACACGGTCATAGAATCTCCAACGCATCCGATTTGCAGAAACTAAGAACAGTTTTATCTAAGAGATTCTTTCCTTTGTAGGTAATATTGTGGTTGGAGTAACTGAGCTGAATTTGGGGACAAGGACTCTGAAACATGGCACAAACAGGATGTATAGTGCAAAGCTCACAAATGGAGCCGCTATGAGCCACCCTTGTACCTGCAAAAATGAGTTCATGTTTAAGTGGGTAATATGACAAACCAAACCAAAATTATCTTCAGATTTGAGAGCACCAACAAATACAACATAGTGAGTGAAAACCCCACTTGTAAGCTACTAAAGCTAAAGGATTTGAATTGAGTAGGAAATGCAATGAGCAGCTTCGCACCAAATTAAAATTACCGAAGTCTACACCACTAAGCTAACACAGAGAAACCTTACCGCATTGCCAATTACCAAAGTCCAAATCAGTTGATTCTTGTTTTTGCTACAGGTTAGCTCTCAGTAACAAGGAAGAAGTTCAATGATCGACAATTCTACACTCACAAATTATGCGGATTTGGGATACCATATTCTTTCAAACTATCAGGGAGTATGAAACCTTGAGATCTCTCTCTCGATCTTTCACATGACCCACCTGTATTTGGAGTTCTACACTAATTTTTGAGGCTGGAATTTAGGCCGGTAATGAGCCGAACCCCTCATCTTTGTGAGTTCTACACTCAAAGATCATAACCAGCCTAAATTCCAAACTATCATGCTTCATGGACTGTCAATGACAAACAAATGAACACCCTAAATTCCAGCCTCGTCTATTACGAGGTTGGAGATCACCTATCTACTGTGCCATGGAAGAAAATAGTTTGAATAAAAAGGGGTATCCGAAAGCATTCAATTCTCACCTGGCTGTTCATGCTCAACCGCAGTCCAACACGAGATCGTCTCTTCTATTCTTGCCACTACTCATCTTCAATCTGGGACTCGCTTACTTCTAGCTACAATTTGCAGATCAACTCATCAGATTGGGAAGCCATCAGCTCTCTACTCATTAATTTCAATGGGGACAATTCAAGCAAATACCTTCTCCTCTAGATTTGGCAAGCATCCGTCTATAAAAAATGGGCTGAGAGGAACTCACGGCTCCATCGCCGAGTCTCAAAACTGCCGGAAATACTGATCAAATCCATGATTAAAAATCGCATCTCATCTTTCAGAAATCAAAATCCTCGCCTTTGTAGTTAGCTAATGGAACGTTTGGGCTAATGGGCTAAATTATATTGTGTTCTTCTAGATTCTAATTTGTAAAGGTGTATTCTGCTCCTTTAATTTTAGTGCAAGAAATTTTAACCAAAAATAAACATTCATATTACATTACTAGAGATTGAAGACAAAATGATTCTTTCATTAGAGAGAAAACTTTCTGTTACAGAGAAGAAGAATCAACTTGATAGTATTGGTGGGTTCTCACCAAGTTTCTCAACATAAAAATAAATCAAAAATAATAAAAAAATAATTTTTTGCCAAAAAAAAATGAGAATTGGTTCTGTGTAGAGAAACTGTGAGAACTCCTCTATTTTCTCACTCCTATGATACATGTCCACTTATGAGTGGTTTGGGTTATATTGTTATAACTTAATGATGTCCCGTGCTACGCATAGATTAGGTATTATTTGTTTGTTTTATTTATTTATTATGGTTTGATTTGTATGTGTAAATTTATTAATTACTTAGTTATATATATATATATATGATATATTAAAAATAAATTATAGTGATCACCAATATCTGTTATACACAAAATATATTTTTTATTTCTGTTTACTTAAGTTTTGATGCATTACAATTTTACATATAAATTTTTTTGACTCGTGTTATTTACGTTTTGACTCATGTTCATTTATGTTTAGACTCGTTTATAATCTGGTAGAGGATCTATTGGCAGTGGTTGTGTATATGAAAGAGAACTTGAAGTTATGAGTAAAAGTACGGTAAGCTCGAGTTGTAGGAGAAACTTGTAGGTTTGTAATGATTTTAGTACTTCATTATTCAATAAGTTTTTTGAATTTAGAAACCAATTCATTCTTTTTTACATTACAGTAAATTTTTTATCACCCTAAAATATATTTTTTTTATGAAAAAACATATATCATAAAGTTTTTTTGGGGTACTGGTCCCACCTTATGGGTCCGAGATCCCATATGAGCTATTTTGTCTCGAGCGTTCTGGGACTATTTTGTTCTCACCCTAAAATATTTACATATCAATTAATTAAAAAATATTTTAAATTATTATAAAAATATTCACATAGATAAATTATTAATAATGTACCTTAAAATCATAAAGAACTATATCAATCGTTTGAACATGTACTTAAGTGTATATTTTTTAGAGTTTTATAATTTTAACTTTAATCCTCCAAGTTATTTGTTGGGTTTCAATGATAAAATTTCAGAAAAAATATACGATGAAGAAAAAGAAAAATCGAGAGAAAATAAAATGAGTACAAAAAATCTCTGGTGTTATTAAATTTGTCTCTAGATATTTTTTATATAGACTTCGATTAAAATTTTTGTTCTATCAGAATTAAGAGTATCATTTCTTTGATTTCTCCTAAATATAAAGTATTTGGATTTGAGTTAGGAATACGTCAATAAAATACTTTTTTTGTTGTTTTCTATTGTGTTGAACAATAATATTTAAATTAAGGTTCTTATGAAAATACAAACAAACTTATTTGTTAAAAAAAACAAACTCATCTTAAAGTTCTTATCAAAATCCAAACAAAAGATTTATTTTTAAACCAACAAAAATCAAATCATAAACAAAATCTCTATTAACGAAATTTAAAAAAATTATTGCTATAAAGAGATAAAGATAAGACCAAATCATGTGACAAATTATCTTAAAAATGTTACTTAGACAAATTAATTAGTTAAAATAAATTGACAAATCAAAAAAATTTAAAATTTAAAATCTCTGTTATTTAATTACGGAAACTCTTATTGTTACGATTTTATTATAATAGATATATAAGTTAAAAATCTTTTT
>OVBA01001694.1:0-40968 GCA_900406435.1 Lepidium aucheri | reverse complement strand
CCCAATCCTCACAGGCCCAAATAGAATGAATTATTAGAGAGTAAACTAGAAAATACCTTAAAATCATTAAAGCCCAACTAGACGGCCCAACTAACCAAACAGGCCCACACAGTTTGGAATAGGGATTCGCCCTAGTGGAGAAGAGGTTGGCCGCCGCCACCCTGAAACTGAACCAATTCCGATTTGATGTTACTCGGATATGCCGGTGTGACGAGTTCTTTGCCTCCGCCTGGATAACGAAGCCAAGATTGAAACCATAAGCAATAGTGGTCAGAGAGACCCAAAGAGGTAACATCTCAGATTTGCTTCTCCAAATCTCCAGTTCTCGTCGGAGAAACGAAGGTGAACAAACAGATCCAATGAACACACTCCTACTTGCCAGATCTGGAGAAAGGAAGGTCCAAGTGAACCTCATCTGTCGAGAAACTGATCTGTGGAGAGATGAAGCAGCTGACATCACCGAGTAGCCGCCGGCAAAAATTTTCTTCAAGCAGAGCTGCCAGACTTGAGAGCTGCGGATAGAAGGGGAGTGGTGGTAGTGTTCTCGGTGATAAGTCACCGGATAAGGATAAGAGCTAAAGAGGAATAAAAAAGAAACCACCAGATTTGCATGGAGGTTGTGAGGAATCACCAAAAGATCTGAGAGATCACAGGATTTCATTTCACCACAAGTGAGCAAGCTGAGGTCAAGGGGGAGAGGGATAAAGACCAGAAAAGCAGGAAGAAGAAGCAAAGTCCGACGCCGGCGAGCTAAAGCTCCGCCGACGCCGGAAAACTGAGATACAGATGATGTTTCGATAATCGGACCTGAGAGAAACTTCTAACTTTTAAAGAAAAATAAATACCCCTATTATTTATACGTACATATTGAACATATAAGTAAACACGTTGACATGTAATTAAACGCGTATATATTTAAGATATATGTTTAACATATAAAGTATATGTGTAACATGTAAGTAACGAGTAAGTATGTATATTAAACATGTTAAACATGTAATTATGTACATTATGTATATTAGACATGTAATTATGTACATCGTGTATATAGGAGATGACTAATGCTACATAATAAACAATGTAATAGTCCGTTAACAATTATATTAAACATGTTAACGTTTAAATTAACAACTGCCAATAGTAGTAAATCTATAATAGTAGTAGTACACCTACAACAATAGTAGTAACACCTATAACAATAATAGTAACACCTAACATGTTTTGTAACAATATAATTTTAATTATGCAATAGCAATGGTTATGGATGAGCTGAGAAACTTTAGTACACCTATAACGAGAGTATTTATGTCTTAAAAAGTAACCATGTTCATTATTTTTGGTGATACTCAAATGATGGTGAGCCCACTAAAAGAAGAAGCTCATTAAGAATTTCAGTCCGGAAGTTAGACGAACGACGTGATCCGCATCGTGAGGTGGAACAGTATGGGCTGAAACAACATTTATAATAATTGGCAAGAAATACGGGATTGACGAGCTGACAATCAGCGGGCAGAATCAATCATAGAATCAGCGGACTCAGTTAATTACGGAAAATGAGGCGATGAAAGGAAACTCGAACTCAATCAACATTTATGGAAATCATATCAATCAGGATCAATATCATGTATAAATAAAGGGATGAAATCTGTAAAAGGGACACAAGATAAATCGAGATGAGAGTACAATAATACACTCTTATTTAACACCAAAAAGGCTGTCTACTTGTATTTGTCGATCTTAGATTACAACTGATTTAAGTATCAACAAATTGGCGCCGTCTGTGGAGGCCGGACAAGAAGTCACGTCTTCACGGAACGAAAACAAGCAGGAAGTCAAGGCCTACCACCGACGATGAGAGACATAGGAACTTCGACAGATATCACCAGAGAGTAAGCGAGGGCACACGAAGAACTCAAAGCAACCTATGACACGGGAAACATCGTCTCAACAGAACCATCTCGAACAACCACGTATCAATGACAATCTCGCATAATCGTAGAATTAAGAGAAATGGCCTCAACGGCAATGGAGCAGGTGCGGTAGAGCGAGTTAAGAAACCAGGAGCTACAACTCCAAGCTCGCCGGCAGGAATAGGAGTTTAAGAGACAACTCGCGGAGCTACAAGAAATGGTCGTTGATGCCAGAAACTCATGAAACACCACCGGACGGGATACCGCTCCAAGAGAGCATCCTAACGGAATCCTGCGGGGGACGCGCGCACCAGAAAATAGGGATAGACAAACCGGCCAGAAGCATGGGCAAACCCCTTGGTTCAGGAGCAGCACGGCGAAACAACCTCGAGGGAAAAAATACATGAGGAAGCTCCAGTAGGATCAACCGACATGAGAAGTCTGAAAAATCAACTAACCCAAGCGGAGGCCGCATGCCGCGACATTCAAACCGAAATACAATGGGCTGCGTCACCAGAGGAAGGATCCCAAACGGGGCACCAAATGGAAGATATTCTGGGAATATGCGAGCTCCGAAAAATAATGAAGAAAACGCAGCAGGAGTACGTAAGCATACGTTCTGAACTGCATTGCACTATATCAATAACACCGGAGATTCAGTACATAATCGAGCAAACACAACATACACCATTCACAAGGAGGATCATAGGAGCCCGCATTCGCGACGTCGAAAAAATAAAACTTCCACAATATTCAGGGAATACGGACCCTACTGCGCATCTAAAATCATTCCAACTAGCAGCTGATAGGAATCGCCTTAAGTGCAACGAACGGGACACGGGCTTTTGTAGGTTTTTCTCTGAAAATCTCATCGGTCCCACCCAGGATTAGTTTTCGACTCTACCAAGGGAGTCTATAGATGGGTTTGAGCAACTCGCAGAGGTGTTCCTGAAGCACTACTCTATCTTCATAGAGAACCATACCACTATTGACAGCCTACTCAACTTAACCCAGATGAAGTTCGAACTACTTCGGGACTACATAGCACGCTTCAAAGAAATGAAGTCGAGAAGTATTAACATCCCTGACAACATGGCTTTGATCGCGCTTAAAAAAAGGATATGGAAGGCCTACATTCAGCCAAGATCTGACGGTCAGGCCTCCTAGCTCATTAGACAATGCACTTCACAGAGCAACTCATTTCATCAACTGTGAAGAGCGGAGATCCGAGCTCAGGCTCCCCAAAGAGGCAGGGAAGCGCTTTGAGAAGAAAGAAACCATGAAGGCACAATCAGTAACAAGCAAAGTCCAGAGCAACAGCCGGCCCGCCTAGAATGAGAAAATAGCGACAGGACGCCACTCATTCTCGGTGGGGAAGTTTAAATACAGAAAACCACTTGATATGTCGAAGTATTGCGACTACCATCAAACGCATGACCATACACTAGAAGAGTGCAAAGTGGTTAAATAGCTTAAGGAAGAAGGAAAATTATAAGAAGGAATGAAAAAGGAATGGAAGAACGATGGGGAACACCAAAAACGGGATAGGAATTTAGCCTAGGAAGAA
The DNA here is from genome assembly GCA_900406435.1 of Lepidium aucheri. Classification (NCBI taxonomy): domain Eukaryota; kingdom Viridiplantae; phylum Streptophyta; class Magnoliopsida; order Brassicales; family Brassicaceae; genus Lepidium; species Lepidium aucheri. The sequence continues at coordinate 37,491 of OVBA01001694.1, read as the reverse complement.
GAAATCGTCAAGGTGGGAGAAAACAAGGAATCCACCAAACCTCGAGTCGGAGTCATCATAGGAGGATCTAATCTATGCAGGAGTTCAATCACCTCCATAAAAGCACATCAACGAAAATCAGAGATGCGACCTCCAAGCTCAAATACGAGTCGCAAAAATGAAAATACGACCGTAACCTTCAGGGAAAGTGAAACTGCACACCTCAATAAACCCCATGACAACGCGCTTATAATCGAGCTTAACATTGGAGGAGTAGAGCTGGCAAGGATCCTGGTCGACACCGGCAGTTCTGTCGACCTTTTGTTCTACGATGGGCCTAGAAGATAATGAACTAATAGGAGGAAAAACAACCTTAACATGTTTCTCCGGTAACACCAAAACGACAATGGGAACAATCCACCTGCCGGTAATTGCAGAAAGGTAACAAATTTCGTGGTAATGGATGCAATAGCATCAACGTACCACCAGTGCGTGAAGTTCCCAACAAACAATAGAGGGGGAATCATATATAGTAGTCAGGCCGGGTCACGATGATGCTATCAGGAAAACTTCAAACAAACTCGAGGCCAGACTTTGTAGCAAATAACTGACAGCCTACCGGTCGCCATTAAAATGGCGGGCGACCTAGCTAACCAAATGCGGGAAAAGATCAAAACGATCAAGATAGTTGTCGATCTAAGTCACCCTGAAAGAGAACTAACCATCGGAGTAGACTTGGACCCCAAAATCCGTCGGAATCTAGAGAACTTCCTCAGAGAAAACGAGGCAATGTTTGCCTAGACCCCACAGGATATGAAAGGAATCAACTCGTCGGTGACAACACACGAGCTAAATGTCGATCAAACATACAAGCTGGTAAAGCAAAAACATAGAAAACTCGGTCCACACAAAGCTAAAGTAGTCTGTGACGAGGTTGAGAGACTACTAAAGATGGGGCGATAAGGGAGGTCAAGTACCCCGATTGGTTGGCAAACGCGATAGTGGTATGATAGAAGAATGGCAAATAGATGGTATGCGTAGATTTCACCGATACCCAAAGATAGCTATCCGCTCCCACAAATCGACTAAGTGGTGGAATCAACTGCAGGAAACCAGTTAATGTCCTTCATGGACGCTTTCTCATGCTACAATCAGATCTTCATGCACCCAGACGACGAAGAGAAAATGTCCTTTATAACCGAACAAGGGAATTATTGCTACTACGTAATGCCGTTCGGACTCAACGGGCGCAACATACCAACGACTTGTGAACTTCATGTTTGCGGAAGAATTGGAAGAAACCATGGAGGTTTACATCGATGATATGTTAGTTAAACCAACCGACACAATAGATCACATCGGGCAACTGCGCCGATGCTCTAATATCATTAAAAAATTCGGAATGAAGCTCAACCCGGCTAAATGCGCTTTTGGAGTATCATCCGGTGAGTTCTTGGGATATCTAGTAACAAAAAGAGGGATAAAGGCCAACCCGCACCAGATAAACGCACTAATAAATATGCGTCCACCTCAAACGAAGAACGAAGTCCAAGAGCTAATCGGGAGGATAGCAGCACTCAATCGCTTTATGTCATGATCAACCGACAAATTTATGCCATTCTTTAAACTGCTTAAGGACAACAAGAAGTTTGCTTGGGACGATAAATGCCAAAAGGCCTTCGAGGAGTTGAAGACTTATCTAGCAACACCGCCAATCTTGGCAAAACCAGAAGAATGAGAGGAGCTGTACCTCTACCTTGCAGTGTTAATGAAAGCGGTGAGCGGGGTTTTAGTCCGCTGTGTAGCGTGAGAGCAGTGACGAATTTATTACGTGAGTAAATCCTTAACATAACCCAAAGAACGATATTCGTTAGTGGAAAAGATAGCTCTGGCGTTAGTAAAACTGTGAGGAAACTCCGTCCGTATTTTCAATCACACACTATCGTGGTAATGACGAATCAACCGCTACGTATGATCCTCCACAGTCAAAGCAAATCAGGACAGCTTGTTAAATGAACGATCGAGCTCAGCGAGTATGATATCGAGTATCTACCCCGCACGAGTATGAAGTCCCAAGTCCTTGAAAATTTTATCGTTGAAATCTACAAAGGAGCGGACAACATGGTAGTCGACCAGAAGCTCTGGATGGTTCATGTCGACGGATCGTCCTCTCATAACATATTAGGGTACAGCCTGAGATTAACCTCGCCCAGTTATGATTTAATCGAGCACTCCTGCCGACTAGGTTATCAGGCCTCGAATAATGAGGCCGAATACGAAACCCTGCTTGCCGGACTACGAATTATGGTAGGAATGGGGATAAAAAATCTAAAAGCACACAGCGACTCCCAACTAGTAACGAGCCAGAACCATGGCAAATACGAGGCAAAGGATGCTAGGATGAACGCGTTTCTGGAACTAGTCAAACATACAACATCACAATATGATAAGTTTGACCTAGAAAGGATACACCGAGCAGAAAATGCAGTGGCTGATGCCCTAGCGGAAATTGCATCAACGTCGGAACCCCAAGTAAGGCGAGTAATCCAGGTAGTGTATCTGGAAAAGCCCAGCATAGAAATACCAGGGGAAGTGTTAGCCATAACTCAACAAGAAGAGGACGATGACAAAAAAAGACACAAGGCCAGAATAACCGCGAATCCAGAATGGTGGATTCCCATTATGCAGTATATCTCTGATGGGATGATCCCGCAAGATCGATGGGAAACAAGGAAGCTAAAAACTCAGAGCGTGCGGTTCTGCATCATAAATGGACGACTCTACAAAAGGAGCGTAGCGGGACCTTGCCTTTTATTCATAACTAACGATGAAGCAGCTCAAATCTTGGCCGAAGTTCATCTCGGAATCTACGGAAACCACTACGGAGGACACGCACTGGCATTCAAGGTCAAAAGACAAGGATACTACTGGACAACGATGGTTAAAGTCAGTGAAAATTACTCAAGACGGTATTAGAAATGCCAACGACATGCCCCCTCCATACATACTCCAAGCGAAAAATTAGGGCAAATGGTGATTCCATACCCCTTCATACGCTGGGCCATGGATATTGTCGGGCCACTAAAATCATCCGGAAAAAAGCGCTTCCGCTTTGTTCTGATTGCAACTTATTACTTTACCAAATGGGTCGAAGCGGAGCCATTCCATCATCTAACATGCTCCCAAGTGCGGGAATTCATATGGCGGAACATCGTATGCAGATTCGGAATCCCGGCCGAAATCGTCACCGATAACGGGACCAACCTTGTGTCACATCAGGTGAAAAGCTTGTGCGAAGAACTTGAAATTCAGTTATCCTCGTCAATGCCGCGCTATCCCTAGGGAAACAGACAAGCCGAAGCCACCAACAAGACGAAATTATTGAACTTGAAGAAAAGGCTAAAATCAAAGAAATCAAACTGATCGGACAAGCTCTAATCAGTGTTGTGGGCTTACCTAACCACCCCGTGAAGAGCAACAAAGGAAAGTCCATTCACGTTGGCTTACGGGGTCAAAACATTGGTACCAGCCAAACTTAGTGTCCCAAGTATGAGTAGGGGGATGATCGATGAACCCAACACCAACGATGAAGCACTAGAGGATCACATCAATACGATAGATGAAAAACAGGATCAGGCCGCCTTGAGGACGCAAAACTACAACCAGGTAGTGGAAAAATTCTATAACTCTAAAGTGAGGTTGCGGCGGTTCAAGGAGGGAGACCTGGTCCTAAGGAAGGTGTTCCAAAACACGAAAGAACTAAACGCTGGGAAACTGGGAACAAACTGGGAAGGACTATACCAAATCTCAAGCATGCTAAAAGATGGAGTCTACTGACTACGAGACCCCGTAACAGGCAGAGCAGAGCTATGGCCCTAGAATGTTATGAACTTAAAATATTATTATGTTTAAATGTGAAACAAAGAACTACACATGGGCTTGATTCCGATGGTAGAATACGTAGGCAGCTCGTACATAGACGAGTCCAACCTCTTCTAATAAAGATATTTTTATTTCTTTTGACAAGAACACCAAATAAATATGAGAAATGACAAAAGAAGCAAAAGTTATAATTACACCCATAAAATATTCAACGTAAAAAGTCTTTTCTTAAAAGAGAGAAGGGGGAACAACGGAGAAAGAGACGCCTTAGACTTGATCCCCCTGTACGATATCCGTAGAGCGAGCATCAGCACCAGTAATCTTGTCGACAGCAGAGTCCTTGCGATCGGCGTCTTCAGCAACAGAGTCCTTCGGGTCGGTAATAATACTTGCAGGATCACGAGAGGGAGAGGAGTCTTCGATGAAGTAACTAGAGAGATCAACCTGAAGAGTTTCGACCATGGTTTTAGCCCCAGGGAATAAATCTGGGATAGGCAGCTCGTTCACAACCAGATCAGGCTCTTCTTTGTACTGCGCCCTCGCTGATGCCAGCTTCTCTAGAAGGGAAGCCTTCTCATTAGCGGCATCGAAGTCCTCAGATTCGAACTCCTTGATAAGCACGAGGTTAGATTCAAACTCACGAATATCAATGCTCATTGCCACTCCGTGTCCTTTCAAGACCACTTCCCGGATACGTGGTCGAGCACTTCAGAGTGAAGATAACGTTCTTCATCTTATTAGTCGCCTAAAAAACAATGGGAACTCTGTTATAATTCATAATAACCCAAGCAAAAAGGAAAAAGAGACGGAAAAATAGGGTCACGAACCCGAGTTTGTAGCACGAGAGCAGCTTCGAATTTACCCCGCTCAGACACCTGGTAAACAAAGGCAGCCTCGTTTGAGTTCAAAAAGGCAAACGTCCCGAGCAGATTCTCGGGAGGGCGCAGCCCGGCATCAGCAGCAGAAGGGGCCAAGAGAAGTCCAGTCGAAGTCCCTGATTGCCTTTCACAACAAGAGTGTTTCGCAAGAGGGACCATGTCAGAATCAGAAGTTGGATGAGAGGCCGATACCTGAGAGGAAGCGCCAACCCTCTGAAGCCGGAGACTATCGTCTCGACTGGATTTCTCCTCCTAAACAGTTTTCTTCCTCTTAGGAGCCGAAATAGGCATCTTAGTTGATCGAGGTGCATGAGAAGAAGTGGAAGCGCGAACACGGATGGAAGATGTAGAAGGCTGCCTAGCTGTGCACCAAAATACGAAAATATATATAAAAGAAGAAGGAGAAAAGGAGAAGTCGCAGAAAAACAAAACTAACCAACATGATCCCCAAGAATGATCGCTATAGAAGTTAGATGACGCCTGATTCGAACCGCAGAAAAGGAATCCCAATGCACCTTGCCCTCTCTCAACCTATCCAAAATAGCGCACGTAGCGGCAGTGAGATTAGAAGTGGGGTACTTTACAAAACAAAAAAAGAAAGGTAAGGAACCAGGCACGGTAAGAAAACAGACAGGTGTAAAACTATATATGTATAGTTAACCGCATTTATCTCTCCAATCCCGAATAATATATTTGGGGTTAAATTCGCCAATCGAGTTCGGAGAGAGTTTGAAGAAAAAGAACTTCAGCATCCAATGCGTGTCCTTGCCGGGAAGACCGTCGAGAACCTTCCAGGAATCACGGTTAGAGAAATACACGGTATTAGAGCCCGAGTTCCGTTTGATGGTGTAAAAGGTAAGAAGCTCGTAAGCCCCAATCGAAACACCAGTCTTAGCACCTCGAACCAAGAGAGCGAGAACGAAACGAAGGAAAGACATACACATTTGACCAAAAGAGAGATTTAGAGAATGAAGGATTGAAAAGAGAGAACTAGGAATGGGAAATCGAAGATGGCACTCGGAGAAATAGATGGTATAAGTGCTAAGCCATCCCGGCAGAGGATCTTCGGGAGACTGATCCTCTCCAGCCAACTGGTTAACAACATCCTCCGGAAAATCACAGAGTCGCCGGAGTTCATCAAGTCCTACGACATTCAATCCCCGCAATTTTCTGCGCCTAGAAACCCCAGTACCAGCAAGTTGCCTCTGAGGGATGTCGAAGATAGTCTCAGAGTCACTGACATAATCAGAAGAAGAGGAATGAGAAGTAAGAGCCGAAGTACTAGATTTGGCTGCCATGAAATTTCGAGAAGAAAGAGTAGAACGAGAAGAAAAGCTCATACAAAGCAAAGCAGCAAATGGGGTAAACGACTAAAAAATCACGAAATGAAACAATTCTAATAGCAAAGGAAACGAGAAGTACATGTTAAAGGAAATGGGTGGCAAAATAACTGAAACAAATAAGGGGAGAAGTTTTTAAACCCGTAATGACTCGTAACCGGGGGAACCGGTAATAATTAAACTCCAAGCAATCCAACCGTTGAAATCGAAAGAATTTTGAACGAACGGTTAAGATCGCCCTAAAGAGAAAAAGGCAAGTCGGGTTCACAATCAATTAAGCTCAACAATATAAGCTGGGACGACCAAAAATTACCCCGCATCATCCAACAAAGGAGATGAAAGAATCGGGCTGGAAATAATCCAAAGCAGACAGCGTAAGCCGGAAACGTTAAAATTTACCCCGCAAAATAAATTCGTCAAGCGGGATAAACTGCAAACGACGAAGGAGATTCAGATAAACAAACAATAATCTCATGGACAAAGATGAGTTGATCTCCACAAGCAAAACTGGCCAGACAAAAATAATGACAATAAAAGCGCGCTTCAAAGAATGAAAAGACAGGTAAACGATTAAAAGGCAAATTGTCAACTAGCTCAAACTTAAGCAAAAATAGCCCAAAAAGTGCATACAACAACCAAAGTACGGAAAATAAAGGAAATAAAAATTAAAACGAGTAAAAGACGGAGATATTTTCTAGATGTCGCTCGAGCCACCTCCCAAAGTGGGCAAAGGAACGCATCCCACGTCAGTATCGGGACCTTCATCGGAGTTAGAGGGGAAGTACTCGCGGCCTGAGTTAAAGTTGGAGACCTCGTCCACACCGTCCTCATAAGCTTTAAGGGCAAGACGATCCCTTTCACCGTCCAAGGAAAGAGTATCGGAGGAAGGAACCCCAGATTTTACCTCTTCAAAGAGATCGGAGCGGAGATCTACCCTTGACCTAATGATCCGATAGTCAGAGCACTTTCATGCGATCGAACTTGCTTCTGATCCCGGCGACATACTTTTTGAACCTCCTCTTTAGCGCGCTAGATCTTTTCCGAACAGCTCGAGCCACCGCTCTCTCACGGGAAATCTTCCATTGATGGCACTCAAGCGACAAGGTCTTCACTGCATAGTCAGCCTCGCGATGAGCAGAAGCCAGCTTTCTCTTTGTACTGTCTACCTCGGCCCGAAGCTTAGCAATCTCTACATACCAAGCAATGACCGCATCGTTCAAAATCCATATCGAGTCCAATGAAGCATTGGAAGATGAACTCACCACATTTGGAGTCGCACCCAATAAAGATTCCGACTCAAAGCCACCGACCAACTTATTTAGCGCAGCCATAAACTGAAACAGGAAAGAGCAGTTATGAATGCAGTAAAAAAAGAAGAGAGAAAGATCACCGCACAGAAAAGAAAAATTCGAGGTTACCGTCTTGAAGGTCCCTGCAAGCTCGATGTACAATCCTTGGAAGCCATAGACTCCAAAGAAGGAAGCCCGTAGCCCCGAGGCACCATATGGTGGACAAGCTCATATAACTTGATAGGATCTTCCACGATTCGGTGGTTGCAAGTGTGATTGAACGACTACGAATGACGAGGACTCCCAAAAGACAGATCTAGAGCATCACGAGCTCACTTGGATGGACACTCACCACCAGAAAGTGAAGGACAAGGGCGAGCAGGCTGAGCGAGGACTGGCTCTTTACCGCTCGTGCGCCTCAAGGGAGGATCGGCTATAAGAATTAAAGCAGCGGTGTCAAGAAGGACGTCGGTGTCACGAATTAGGGACGCAAGAGAATCGCCACCCCAATGATGACTCGATACGTCCTCACGAATGGTCGCCCCGGACTGACGTCGAGAGTCTAAAGACAAAAAAAAAGAAGAAAAAGGAAAGCAATCACGACTAGCAAGACTAAATGATAACAACCAAAAATACCAAACAATACCAAACCAAAGGAAGGTGCAAAATTCCTCTAAAAGAAAAGAACTAACCAGCGTGCGCAGAAGAGTCAGTCCAACCAGAATGACGGGGTGAAGGAGATTTGGCCATGGGGTATGTAAGATGGATCACCGATGAGAAAGCGGAGCAGATCCTCTCCCAATTGAACAAGCTCCAGTGATAGCCTGCTTGCTTGAACTTTGGAGCCAGAGTAGACAAATCCTCAGGCAATAAGACGCAGTCGTGAGCAAATGCAAAACAGAAATGTGTAAGCTATAAGACAACAACATAAAACACGAAACTCAAACAAAAAAATATATATATCAGATCGCAGGCGGAGACATTGGAATCCAGCAACTGATCAGGGGGGAAGATCCCGATCGATTCGGGACAGAGCTTAAAGCAAAAGGACTTCTCAGACCAACCGTCCCGACAAACCATGAGTCCATCGAAGAACTTAGCGCTAGGGTTGGGATAAGCATAGAAAAAGGTCCGGGGTCCAGCACGACAAACAGAAAAAAGTTGGAGGAAGACCCCCGGAGACAGTGTCTCGCCGACCTCGCGGGCGAGAACCAGAGAAGCAAGCATAACACAAAGAAGGTTCATGACTATATGCTTGAAGGAAAGACCCAATGAACTAAATAGAAACAAAAGCGGTACAAGAAGAGGGAAAAAAAGATGACAGTCATCGAAAAAAGAAGACAAAATCAAGCCGTAACCCGGAAGAAAGGTGGGAGGCAATTGAAGGTTGATAGCATCCGGAACCAGATGCCTGATGCAAAACGCCTCCAAATCTGTCACCGAAAAGAAAGGATGATGAGAAGAGGAGCTGACGGAGACACCATCGGAAGAACGATCCTTCTTCGAAGATCGTTTGGACCCGGCGGAAGAGCGAGCCTTAGATGAAGAAGAGTTTCCAAATGATGTACGGGGAGCCATTTGCGACAAGAGAAGAGGAAGCTGAGAAACGAGAAGAGAGAATCAAGAGAGGAATAGCAGAGAAGAAAGACGGAGAAGTTGTCAGAAAGAGAAGAAGTTATCAAAAAAAAGAAGATATAGCAAAAAGGAAAACTGTAAGAGCAAAAAATGTGAAAAGTCTCACCTTGAAAACCGTGAAGTGCACGAGCTCGAATATAACTCTAGAGGCAATTTTTAAAGGAATGAAATCCAGAAAAGACGCTGAGAACGGTTAAGGAGGAAAGAAAATCGTAGGAAAAAGGAACTAAAATTTTCTGTCAAATCAATCAGATTAGACAAAGATTTAGGGGCCAATTGGTGATACGCAAATGAAGGTGAGCCGATTAAAACGAAGAAGCCCATTAAGAATCTGAGCCCATAAGCCAGACAAACGACGTAATCTGCAGCGCGAGGTGAAACCTGACGGGCTAAAATGATATTTATGATAATTGGCAAGAAATACGGGATTGACGAACTGACAATCAGCAAGTAGAATCAATCACGGAATCACCAAACTGAGTTAATTACGGAAAATGAGGCGATAAAAGGAAACTCGAACTCAATCAACATTTATGGAAATCGAATCAATCAGGATAAATATCATGTATAAATAAAGGGATGAAATCTTTAAAAGGGACACAAGATAATTCGAGACAAAAGTACAATAATACACTCTTATGTAATACTAAAAAGACTTTCTACTTGTATTTCTCGATCTTAGATTACAACAGATTTAAGTATCAACAAATAGTAACTAGTTTTTTTTTTGTCAAACCTCATTCATTAAATAAAACTTAAAAGTCTCGTACAGAGGTAGTTGAAGCGATATACCTCTTTGCCAAAGAGTCAGCTTCAACATTAAAGGCTCTACTAACATAATCAAAACTTAACACAGAGAAATTGAAAGATAGGACCCTCAGATCTGCTAAGATCCCATGTAAATCTGAGAGAGGGAGTTAGAATTTGATTGCTGTTATCAAACTTTGTGAATCCGACAAGATTTTCATGAATTTGATTCCAAGGTCCACCGCCGCCTTCACCGCAGCTCTTATCGCCAAAGCTTCAGCCTGGAGAGGCGATTTCACGTTACTAGCTCCTTGTCCTAAGCTTGATATTGTTGATCCGCTTGCTGATTTGATAATCCAAGCTAGACCCGCAGCTCTGTCCCCTTGTCTCCATGATGCATCAGTGAAACAGGTATGTTCATGGGTTGAAATAGATGGTTTCCGTGGGGGGGTTTTCTTTCGCATTTGGACCTTTTCTTGAGCTGTTGACCATTCTCTGGCATCTTGTATTGCTCGCAGCAGTATTTCTGATGATGATTGTGATACCTTGTTGAATAAAAAATTGTTTCTTCCCTTCCATAGATGCCAACAAATCCATGGTGAGAGTGATCCCACCACATAACCCAACAGAGGTAGGTTAGAGAGGTTCCTCAAAAGCTTCCAAGAGCTGTTGAAAGATGTTTCCTCAGGCGGTGGTGTAAATCCAACAAGCTGGGCTTCCCTCCAGACCGATCGTGCAACTGCACAATGGTGGATTAAATGAGATATCGATTCAACTTCTCCACACCTAGCACATTGGAGATTTATATTTGGCAGCCTTGTAGCTAGACATTCCCCCACTGGAAGCACCTGTGATAGTGCTTTCCACAGGAATAATTTTATCTTAGATGGAGCTTGAACATTCCAAACCTCTGCTTTCCAGTTAGTGTGAGACGTAGTTATCATGATCAAAGGGTTTATGAAATTAGAGGTTGCAACCAGATACCCAGATTTTGTAGAGTAGTTCCCGCTCTTTGTTTTGGTCCATATTCTTGCATCTGGTGCTCCTTGTAGACTCAGCTTTATACTCAAAATTGTGTTCTCATATTGAGGTAGCTTAGCTCTGATTTGATCTAGGTCCCATTCTTTTGTGTCTGAATTAATCAGAGATTCTACTTTTTCTTGTAGGTTTGTCTAATGAATAGGACCCATAGGCGCTTGCTTACATTCTGTGTCCAGCCAAGCATCTTTCCACAGGTTAATAGATTTACCATTACCTACAGCCCAACCAATATGTTGTTTAAGCAGTTCCCTCCCTGCAATTATTCCTTTCCAGCCGTGAGATGAAGAAGTGCTAGGCTTAAATTCCATTAGCTCTTTATTTTTGCAGTATTTTCCAAGCAGGATACAGCTCGCTAAGGCCTCTGGTTGGGTCAGAAGACGCCACGTTAGCTTAGCCAACAGCGCATCGTTAAAAGCTTGAAGATCCCGAAACCCCAGTCCCCCATCTGCCCTTGATCTGGTCAGTTTCGTCCATGAAATCCATGCCATCTTCTGTTTCCCTTGAGAACCATCCCACCAGAAACGGGTTAAAACTGATTGGATCTTCTTTAAGAGTGATAAGGGTAGCTTAAAGCACGTCATAGCGTAGAGTGGCATTGCTGATAAAACACTCTTAAGAAGGGTCATTTTCCCTGCACTCGATAGAAACTTTGTAGACCAACTCTTAGCTTTTTGTTGGATTTGGCTCACGATTGATTCAAATAGGTCCTTTTTCTTACTTCCAAAATGTTCTGGGAGTCCTAGGTATTTCCCCTTGCCTCCCTCCTTGTGAATATTGAGCTCAGTTTTGATTTTGTTTTTCAGGTCTGCAGGCGTTCTTCGTGAGAACGAGATCAAGGATTTCTCCACATTGATTGCCTGGCCAGACGTTGTCTCATACTTCTCCAAAATGCATTTCAGGGAGGATAGGCTACGTGGATTTGCCCGACAGAAAAACATAGTGTCATCCGCAAATAAGAGGTGGTTGATTCTTGGGCTGTTTCGAGAGACTCTAAGTCCTGGTAAATGACCCTTTTCTTCAGCTTTTCTGCAGAGTCCGGAGAGCACCTCACTACATAAAATGAAGATATAAGGGGATAATGGGTCCCCTTGCCTCAGCCCTCTTTGGGGAAGTACCTTTCCTTGTGGAGACTCATTTACGAGGAAAGAATAAGAGACTGAGGTAATACACTTCATGACCCAATCTGTCCATTTTCTGTGGAACCCAAATTGTAGTAGAACAGCTCGAATGAACTCCCATTCTAGCCTATCATATGCTTTGCTCATGTCAGTTTTGATGGCTAATAGGCTTTGCTTTCTTGTGTTTGAGGTCTTCAATAAGTGGAGGATCTCGTGCGTAATCAAAACATTATCCGAAATAGCTCGTCCAGGTACAAAGGCAGATTGGTTTTCTGAAATCAGCTTTGGTAAGATTTTTTGCAGCCTGCTTGTTATAATTTTGATATTGCTTTATAGAAGACTGAACAGAGTGCTATAAGTCTATAATCCGCTACCTTCACAGGGCTGTCTACCTTTGGAATCAGTCTAACGTATGTTGCGTTGATATTTTTGGGGAAGGATCCTGAAATGAAAAAGCCCTGATCTCTCTTGTTATCTCTGTTCCAACAGTTCCCCAATTAGCTTGGAAGAAGAGAACCCATCAGGCCCGAGAGCCTTATCTGGATTGATTGAGAACATAGCTGCTTTAATCTCTTCATCACTCGGTACAGCTATTAGTCCCGAGTTGTCCTCATCAGTTACTTTAGGTTCGATAGCTTCCTGCACTGCATCTGCAAAATCACCTCCTTTTGTGGTAAAAATATCCCTGAAGTAATTTGAAATGACTGTTGTGATCTTATGTTCTTTGTATACAGGTTGTCCCTGCTTGTTTTCTAGTACAGCAAATTTATTGATTGCTTTCCTTATCCTTGTAGAGGCATGGAAGAAAGATGTATTCTTGTCCCCTGCATTCAGCCATAAGATTCTGCTTCGTTGTCTCCAGAATTGCTCCTCATCCGCACAAGCTTGTTTAAGGCTCTTATTCAGCTCTGCAATTGTTTCGTTCTGATTGGTAATACTTGTCATAGCCTTTTCCAGTGCTGCCTTTAGCTCATCAATCCGCAGCTGGCTATTCTTGAAGTTTTTTTTGTCCAATCAATCAGGGCATGTCGTGTTCTGCCAAGTCTTTTCTGGACTGAAAGATGAGCCTCCTTATTCCAGGTTTCGGTTACCAGGTTTTTAACTTCCTCATTATCCTTTAGACGCCTATCAAATCTGAACACTCCTCTCTTTTTCCTGCTACAGGAGTCAAATTTTATGAGCAGGGGTTTGTGGTTGGAACCCTCGAACCATAAGTATCTACAGTTTCCAGATGGATAAAGTTCCGACCATAGGGTATTAGCCATTGCTCTATCAAGACAGGATCTGACAACATGTGAGTAACGAACTCCCCTCCACGAAAGTGGATCCCCACTATGTTGTAGGTCAGCAAATCCGCATTCAGCTACAAAGTTTCTGAAATCCCTAAAGGACGACTCCGGTCTTGGTGGTCCTCCAATTTTCTCATTATTTGACAGAATATCGTTAAAATCCCCGGTGATGAGCCAAGGGTCAACTCTGATTGGCGCCAAAGCTGTTAAGTGATCCCACAACTGCTTTCTGATAGCCTTATCTGTGTCACCATAGATAAAGGAGATATATGAGATCTTCCCTTCTAACGTTAATTTTGTAACAATCAGGTTGGAGGAGGATGCCAGCACTGTAAGATTGATTTCAGCCTTCCACAAAAGGGCAAGCCCTCCTCTGCCATGTCCTTGAGATGAAATAACTTCTTTACTGCTGTAATTAAGTTCTTGCAGTCTCGATGAAACAAAGCTGCTGAGGTTCTTTGTCTCCATGAGGAATAAAATATCTGGAAAATCCTTGCGGTGGATTTCCTTCAGTCGTCGGAAAGTCAAGGAATTCCCCAACCCTTGACAATTCCAGCTGAGAATGGCTAAGGAAGAGGGTTGGGTGGTTCGTGAAAATCCACCCGCTGTTTTGAGATAGCTGGTATCAGACTTATTGGTCCTGGTAATTTTGCATTAGATGAGGAAGGTGCCTTCTTACCAAGAGATTTCCTGGTGCTGCTAGTCTGTTCAGTACCTACTTTTGATAAATTCACATGGTTCTCCTCTATTAGAGGGATAGGTTCTAAATATAGTTTCCTCCTCGGAGAGGTACGAGATGAGGGTGTTCTTCTTTTTCTGAGATTGGTTCCATGAAAAATCTTTGGGCTTATTATTATCTTTTTCCTTTGTGCAGGTTTGGATGCCTTTTTCCTTAAATACACCCTTGTATGATTTACAGTTCCGACTGGCTGTTCCTCCTCAATCGGTCCAAGCCGGAGTCGAGCTGGAAGCCTTTCCTCTTTGGGATTAACTGTATCCTCTTGAGCCTCAGTAGGCTGTAGCTGCTAACTTGCCAAGAGATCTTGTGCTTGTTTTCGTCGAGCAGATAGAACCATATGTGTGGCTGATTCAACAAATTCTCCAGACTCCTCAGCCTGGATACACTTTTCCAGCCTTGCTGCGCTGACACGGGGATCATCATTTCTTACATATCTGACCATGACCTCTCGCAACTCACCCATTGCCTCTTGCAGCTTAGGTTCCGTTATTGGCTTGTCGAGTTGAGTGATGTCCTGCCCTGCTGCAGTACTCTCAACCCTCTTTGATTTTGATGAGATGGATTCCTCAGTACCACGAAGAGCTAACGGAGGGGAAGATCTTCTTATCTTTCTCCATTCTTGTCATGAAGCTCGATCTGAACTCTTATTTCCTTGATTCCTAGCATATGGATGTTCTCTCCTTGAGGTTATGGGGCGGTTCATCTTCCTGGAGTAACTTTGATAAGAATCATATCCTGTTGCTCTATAAGTTGTGGGTAGTTTGTGATAATCAGGATAGCGTCGGAAATTATAGGATTCTGACAAATGTGGGCTTCCTTGCCTCTTTTCTGCATAGTTGTCCTCTCTTCTTCTTACTGTAGGGGTTCTGGTAAGTTGCTCCAAACTGTTCAAATTTGAGTCTTTGCTATTATAGTTTCCTGCAGGTTTTGGCAGTACCTCACAGGTCTTAGCTTTAGATTTTGACTCTGCTTTTTCCTGAGCATTTTGTGGACAGTCTTTATCCTCATGGCTAAGACTCCAACAGTTTTCACAATGTTTACCTAGTTTCTCATACACTAAGGTGGCTGTGACCACATCTCCATTTACAAACTCCAATTCTATGGTCGGAATGAGGGGATTTTAGCCCATCTATTTCCACCTTGATCCTAGCATTTGAGGTGGAGATATCTAGTTCTAGGTGTGATCCAATACTAGAACCGATGCATTGAAAGGTTTCTTTTGACTAGAGATGAAGTGGGATCCCCTGAACATTGATCCAAAAGGGTATGAGTGATGGGAAATTTGGGTCTATTGTGGCCTCCCAACGTTGTAAGATAATCATCCACTTAGCAAAGTGGTATGGTTTATTAGCAAGGATCAGTTGGAGATCTGCTTCACTTGAGAACTGGAACTGGAACTTCCCATCCCCTAAATCTGCTCCAAAAGCTCGACTGGATGTTTTCCATAGGTTTGGCAAGAAGGGAATCAAAGACCAGATTCTTTGCTGTTTCTTATTTGTGACTCTCCCTACCAGTGTGAATCTGTGCTGAGCTATTAAGGTTGTGTTGTCAAAATCCGGGATCTAGATTCTTGAGACTTTTTTCGGTGTGGAACAGGTAGCTATTCCTTTACCTTTGTCTTCATAATTGATCCGCTGAGCCATCTTGTTCTTAACTCTGTCAGCCAGAATGGCTACAGCTTAAAGATCTGACTTTGTATGGTTTACAGTAGGTTCAAGCAAGCTTGAGATGATGTCTTTTCTAGTAGCTTGGATGGGATAAAGGAGAAAAGAAAAGCTGTACTCGCTGCTATGTCGAAGAAAGCACAAATAATTCACCAAATGCACTAACTAGTTAAGTTTCCTAATTATGCCAAAACTTATAGTTATTTTCTAAAATTTTCCAATAAACAATATATTTTACAAATAGATACAACTATATCTAATCCTAGATTGGGTCTTAGTTTGAAAAAAATAAAAAATTACAACTATATGTCATCCTTGAAAAAAATAAAATATAATTAACGACGAAAGATCATATACTCAAGTGGAAACATGTTTTTTTTTTTGATCGACAAACATCTAATATTAAGATTTAATTCACTAATGTTACTAAAATTTTAGAGATTACCAAATCTTTGAATTAGCATTGCAAAAGTACAAATCAAATGAGAAGAAGAAGTGTTTGAAATGAGTACTTCAACTAAATAGGAAAGAACTTTTAATTGAGAGAATAAACCAATTTGAGTCATGATCAAGAAATTTTGCGTCAGGTTCTACTGAAATTGAGGCATTTTTCTCAATTATGCTTAGTAGAACTTTCCATTAATATCAATGAGCTGAGAAACTTTAGTTACCAATGTCTCAATTTAGAAGCTATAAGGATTTAAGCAGGTATTGTGTTTGTCCAAAATTTGGTTTTATGTACTAAACAGAGCTTTCGTGTTGCAGAGGGATATTTGTATTTAAAAAAACATACTCTCTCTTTTTGTCTTCTATTTTTTTTTTCTTTATGAGTAGTGTAAAATATGTACATACAACATTCATAATTACATTACATAGCTTAAATACATACTAATAAGTCAAGAATGTTCCCACTTTATATCCTTCAACACAGACAAGAATGTTAATCCTCTTCGTTTTGGTCTGAAAAAAAGAAAATAGCAGAGGAGAAAGTGTGACTTTTGATGGACAAAACACATGTGTATGTTGTATAAGATTATATAAACTAAAAATTTGTTGGAAAGCATAGGATTCTCAAATGCACCTGAGTTCTTCTCTGTATCCGATAGAGTGCTTGAATGTGTATTCGAGCTATCCGAGTATGCGCTCATTTCATCCTGCAACCAAAGCATTTCATTTTAAGATGAGAAGAAGATATAACTGAAATGTTAAAATTGCTAAGATCATTTAAAATACTCACAACTGGTGGCAAGGTGGCTTGGTTATGATTTGGTGATAGGCCTCTGCTGATATTGAACATTATCCACTCCATATTTGCGTCTGCATGAGCTCTCAGTTTACTGAGCTCTGGTAAAACCTCTTTTCCCAGGTCTGGTCGGTCTTTCCTTCTCAGCTTTGCACATTTAAGTGCAACCTTTGCCAACGACAAGGCTTCTTCCATCGGCCAGTTTGACACTGCTGGGTCTAACATCTCCTTAAATTTTCCTTGCTCTATAGCTTTCTCAACGGTAAAAGCCAAGCCCGTCGGTCTTCTCGCTGTGAGTAGTTCGAGAAGCAAGATTCCAAAGGAGTAGACATCAGATTTCACACCAAGCATTCCAGTTTGTTGGTATTCCGGGTCAATGTAACAGAAAGTTCCAGCGGCTGATGTGATGTGACACTGTGTGACGTTTTCAGCAACTGCAGGCACTAGTTTGGCTAATCCGACATCTCCGATTTTGCTTACATAGTTCTGGTCAATTAAAATGTTTCCAGGTTTCAGATCACGGTGCACTATAGGCTCAGGTTTAGTCTGGTGTAGGAAGAGCAGACCCGTTGCAATTTCAGCTGCAATTCGGAACCTCAGCTCCCACGAGAGAGGTGGTGTTCTTCCGTGCTTATAGAGCCTATCAGCTAAACTGCCTTTGGCCATATACTCATAAACAAGCACTCCATACTCTGGACATGCTCCAATAAGTAGCACCATATGTGGATGTCTTATGCAGCTAAGAACTTCCACCTGCAAATTCTCAATAGTCGACCCATCTTTAATCCAATGCTCAATTTCTATTTAGATTCGAGAAGGATATGATGTTTAGGTTAGCTAACCTCTCTTTGAAATTGAGATCTTCCTTGAGCTGCATCTGGTCTCAAAACCTTAATAGCAACTGGGGTATGATCAAGATATCCCTTATAAACAGGACCATATCCGCCTTCGCCTATCTTATTAGACTCGTCAAATGAGTTTGTTGCTTCTTTAATCTCGCCAAAAGCATACCTCCGATACCTTATGGAATCAGAGAAAGTTCCTGTAGCTTCTATAGCTCTTCTTTGTGTTTCGAGCTCTGCAATCCTGTTTGCTGTCTCGGAAGCATCCATGGCAGCTTTATTTGCTCTCTCTTTTTCCATTAACGACCTTGAGGATTTCTCTGACAACTGCCCATCTTGCACACATCCTTCCTCTTCCATTCTCTGGCGTTGGAGCTCCTTTGCCTTTGATCCAAAAGTTAAATTTCTATCAGTCAACACTGCGCAAGAACATATTTATACACAGATTTGGGTTCCATTTTATATTTTAACCTCTTGTTTTGCTGCTAATGCTTCTCTACAAGCGGATCCATACATGTCAATTGTGTGTTTCAGTTCCTGCTTCAATCTCCGCATCTCAGCTTCCACTTCTTCCTATACATTCCAAGAAAACATATATAGTCAACATTTTCGAAAACATATATTGCTGTCTATAAGCAATCAAACGCGCCTAACCAAGTTTTGGGGTGAGCAAGAACAAGATGACCGACCGCTATCTTGTGAGACGAATGAGAAATCATGTTGCATATTGGTGTCATTAAACCTAATTCCTAGACGCATAGAATGTCCAGAGCTAGTGGACTTTCTCGGAGTTAAACCAGAATCATGAAAATCGTAGAGGAAGGAAGGGCTTCCGGTAGTGCTTGTACTCGGTCTGCCTGAGCTCACGAAAGATAGGTCAGACCTTGCAGTACTCGTACTTGGCCGGCCTGAGCTTGTGGTACTTGGCCTGCCTGAGCAAACGAATGATATGTCGTTTTCCGAGTCAGACAAATCATAAAATGAGTTTGCATAGTTTGGTGTTCTCGCCATAGGTGACCTGTCGATGATATTACCGCAAAAGAAAGAATGCTAAGTTTTCCCTTAAAAACAAATCAGTTTCGTGGCCAAGAAAAAGATCCTCATAACATATTACTTTCCATAATCTTCAACGGAGCTAGAAGCTGAAGAAGCCCTTGACGGAGTCCTATCTGTTGGTAGAAGCAAAAGTACAGTTTCAAGATGCGTGCAAATTCATGTGGTTAATCCTCAAATAACTAGTTAATTATATTACCTCTAAAGCTCATGGTATTCCTGATCTTTTCATTGTCAGAGATTGCAGACTGGTTTTCAATCTCACCCAAAAGTGGAGACTTATATGGAGCAGCTCGTGTGGAATGGCGGACAGATGATATCTTCCCTTTAGAAATGACATAAACTGTACAGAAATCAGGTGCTGCTTTCGCTACATTGCTCGGTGTATCAGAAATCTTAAACTTTCTGTATACAAATTGAAAGAGAAAAACACATAAGGACAAAACAGAAACAGGATTAGGAGGGAAGAGATTTATGTTACCACCTCATGAATCCATGCCTCGATGGGGCACCAAGAACCAAATTCTCAATCACCTTAGAGGAAGCATATTCCGCAAGGCACTTGACAATGCTGTCATCCTCAAGGTTGACGTCCATGCAATGTATCTAGCACCAGAGAGTTATAAAGAACGCAAATAAATCAAAACTAGTTACCAGAAGCTTTGCTAGATATCATCGATGAATTCACAATAGAATCAAAGCCAGCAAGAACAAGAGATTTGATCGCGGATTGATACATCTTTTCGACCACCGTAGCAATGGAACGTCACGAAAAGATCTTCGGCTTGCTTACGTTTCTCTGCAATAGTCTCGACTGCAAATCCCCATAACACCACAAAAGTTTAGTCTTTGCAGAATCTCAAAACTTAGACCCACAACAACATCAATGCCGAGATGGGTTTTGTTATAAGAAGAGCATCATATAACTCAAAGAAGAGTTAACAGAGAGAGAAAAACCAGAATCAGATGATGATTTAAGGATGACATGGAGGAGGATAATGGTTTGTCCTTTTGAGACAAGATGATCAGCTGCCCATTTGAAAGCATTTAGGCTTCCTTTATCTTTATCAACAGCAACAGCGACCAACCCAGAGTTGGCACTTTTCTTCTTCGTGTTTCCCTTTTGGGCCTTCATCGATTACAATATTTTAAGAACCCTAGATTGCAAATTACTGCATTACCAATACCAATATCTCGATTTACTACAACCTTCGCCTCTATCTTCTTAGAGAATTTCATTTTTCAATTCTAAAGAAATCTGTGGTATTTCTAAATTAGGGGTTAAATAATATCTCTCCCCCAAATTAAGAAAATTTGGGATTCAGGGGTCGACTGAAGAACAACAATGGATAATATTAGCAAAAACAAAAACAATGGATAGTCTCTCTCATTCCGATAGCGTCGGTTATAGTAACAATTCTAACACCCCCATAATCCAATTTAGCCCTAAACTTCAAATTACTACAATTTTGGAAGAAAAAGTTCGCAACTTTGTACACAGAGACGATGGAAATTCAGAGTCTTTCGATCTCAAGTGATGTTATTATCACTACGGACGGATTCATTTGCTTCTTATGCATCGATTCCATACTTGAATTGTAAAACAGAAATCGGATAATCAGATGGACAAAGGAGTAAACTATCAAAACTATGCAAAATGGATTTATTTACTCGGAGGAGTACACTTTTTAATCTGGAAAAAGTTACATAACAAANAAAAGCCAAAAAAAAAAAAAAACAATTTTTGGGTGAATTCATATTCATTACATCTCGTGTATTGGTTACAAATTAATGTCTCCCACAAAACCCTTCTTTCACATTGAAGCGAACGAGGAAGATTCATCCTTTTTTGGCATGAAGATTACAAAGTTAAGTTTTCCATCGATCTAGAGGATGAATAACTAACTCAATATCGGCTCATAGTGAAACCAACGTCGTCCTCGTCGTCTTTTAACCGAGAAGCAAAGACATTGTGCATCGTCGCGAAATCATTGTCGAACTCTCCTTCTCCTAACCTCTCTATCTTCTCAACAGCATCTCTCATCTCCATCCTCCTTTGTTCATCCTCTTCGCAACAACTCAACCCAATTTTCAACAGGTTTAACATCTCTGCTTTGCAGTTCTTCTTCCCCGTCATTTCCTTGTCAAACACGTCACCTGTTTTTTTTTCCTTAACCATGTTGCTCACCCAAGTCACAAGGCTCATGTTAGCATCGTACCCATGACATAGATAATTTTCTGGAAACCTCCCTGTTAGAAGCTCCAAGATTAAAACCCCCAGACACCAAACATCAGTCTTTTTTGTTATATGTCCCTTTAAGCTATACTCTGGCGATTTATAAGAGATCATTAGATTGTGAGACTGCTCTGAGTTCATCACTGGTCTTAGCGCGTAATCTGTTAAGTGGGGTTCAAATGATTCATCCAAAACGACGTTTGATGACTTGAGATGACCGTGAGGGATCGTGAGGGTTGGTAACTCATTGAACAAGTAACCTAAACCCTTAGCCACTCCTTGTATAATCTTTAGCCTTGTTGGCCAATCCAACCCAGGTTTATCCACAGAATGATTAGCTGAAACAGAGCATTTTTTTCGCATCAAAACAGATGAAGTTACAATTTTTTCTCTACAAAAGAGTTGAATGTTACATACCATGAAGATGGCTTGCCAAGCTACGATTTGGCATGAACTCAGCGATCAAAAGCTTCTCTTCTCTGCGGTAATAGTAAGCCACAATAGGCAACAGATTCGGATGGTTCAATCTCCCTAACCGTGTCATATGGTCATGAAATTCCTCTCTTCCGACATTGTTCATATGTTTATACCTCTTCACGACCAGCGTCTGTACACTATTAATCCCAGCTTTATAAGAAGCACCAAAGCTTCCGCTCCCAAGAACTTCAGCAGAGGCTCTAAGAAGATCCTGAAGGTCAAATCTTTGAATTTCATCTTTCAGAAACAAGAGGTTGCTCTGATCCGGTATTGCTCCTCTCCTACTAGTGTAACTCGAAACAGACTCCACGGCTTTCTCCTTGTCCACGGATTGATTGTAATTGTATTTCTCTGTCCTGTCCAGTCCTGCAGATGGATAAGCCGACAAGAACTTTCGTTTTCTGGAATGAAGGATACAGACTACAAGCGAAATGATCATTAGTATAACTCCAACGACAATCAAAACAATTGCAATCGTGTAGAAAAGTTGGTTCTTGTTTTTCTCTGTTGGTCTAGGAGGGGAATCCAGAGAAGACTTCGAATCAACCGAGCATGAGCTTAATGGAGGATCACATAAGCCCTTGTTCCCTGAAATGTCCAACGAAGCATGAAAGAGTTTATTTCACATTTTGCCAAGAACTCTTATAGTATCCAAACACTTGTACATGTTGAATTGTTGATTTATACCTGCAAAAGAGCCAGGATCCATGCTCCGAAGGCTTTCAGGTATAGGTCCCTCAAGGTCATTGTTTTCGAAGCTAGCTAACTTAAGACCTTTCTGTTTAAAATCAGGTATTTCTCCTTGAAATTGATTCCCATTTAGCCTCACCTCTAAAAGCACAGGTAAAGAAGCTAAAGAAGAAGGGATTTTTCCTCGAAACGCGTTATTAGCCAACACAAGCTTCTTTAAATGACGCATATCATCAAATGCATCTGCAGGTATCTGCCCTGTAAATCGGTTGTTAGACAAGTACAATGACTTCAACGAACCGAACTTCTTGACAGATGGCATTGCACCACTGAAATTGTTGTTCATGAAGCTTAAGCTCCGTAGATTTATGATTGGAACCAAAGGTTCAAGGTCTAGCTTCCCGGTTAAGCCCATTTCTTCGAGCTGTATGCCCCAAACATAACCGGCAAAACAGAGAACACCAAACCAATTCCCGGAGTTTCGATTACAAGGGACCGTGGAAGGATCCCAACTGCTAATGACCGATGCATTTGCTAAAGTGTCTTTGAATCTCAAGAGGCAATCTGCGTCTGAACCTGGCACAACCTCCGGCTGCTGTTGAGACATGACCATTGTGTCCGGACATAACACAATGATGAGGAAGGTAATGAAGGCTAGCTTTTTCGTTAAGGACGTGTTGCTTACAAGCATAACTGGGTTCTCCCAAGTTAGCATTGCAGCAAACACGCTCTATAGATTGATTCTTCACGGAAAACTATACTTCTTTTCCGATCCGAAATAACTTTTCTTGTTCTCTTTTCTCTCTCTTGTCTTCAAGACAAGAGAAAAAACATATGAACAGAAGAGAGAGAACAAAACCCACCAAGAATAGACAAAACCCAACTATGTAAATTTGTAATAACTTGTTTTTGTTTGCCCTTGTGTTGTCTAATGATTAATTTTGATTTTAGAGAGATCTTAGGAGGTCCATTCGATTCTTTTTGTTTTTAGTTAAACCATCCTTGTTGTAGTGATTGCTTGCTATTTGTTCCAACTAAGATATACTATACCTCTGAGAATAATTGGAGGTTTTGTAAATGAATATATTTTTACAAGAGTTTACATACATGGACATGGATCGTATATTAGGTCAAATACAGAAGGAAAGTAATGTGAATTAAAGGACTGAGAATATTACACAATCAAGTGTATCTCCTTGACAGGATTATAATGACAATCATGAATTGTCGTCACTGTTAGAATTGGTTTAAAGTCTGGAACAGCATATGCCTATTTAGACAAAAACCTAGAGAGAAGACTGGTATTTTGGAGGTTTTGAGCCCCAATCTCTGTTTCTTTATCTCTTCCCCATCTGTTTATTCCTATCGTGGAAGTAATTTGGTTGTATGTTGGTTAACTGTTGTTGCTAAAGTTGAAGTGAATCTCATAGTATATACTTTCTCTTTCGATCTCTGTTTCTGGCTAAGTCTAGGTTTGTCTTTGGAAGTGTATTAAGAAGTTTCTTAGCTTTTGAAATCCGTGCAATAGGAGACTGACTGGGAATAGGGAAAAATGAAGGTAACTACTATTGAATTATTTTGCCTTGAGTTTCCTTTTTTATAATATCGATGAACATTAACGTTTCGGACCATGATCTGCTTTTTCTTTTGGCTCATGAGTTGTTGATGGAATATTTTTGCAGCAACAATTGCGTATCAAAATGTTACCAAATAATGACAAATGCAGGCAGAAAGCAATGCAAGTCGCAGTTGTTAGGAAGGGTAAGTGTCGAATTTTTTTTTTTTTAAAATGAGGTTGTATCTAATGGTTTAAATTTCTTTTTTGTAAATGTTGTATAATTGTATCTTGAGATGCAGGTGTAACCTCAGTGGCTTTGGAAGGAGAGTCTAATGACGAGCTTGTGGTGGGTGGATATGGAATTGATGCAGCTTCTTTGGTTATTGCTTTGAGGAAGAAAGCCTGTTATGCCATTTTAGCGACTTTTGAAGAAGTAAATCCAGAAGTCGAGGAGAAGCCTGTTACAGGGCAACCCTGCATAACAGTTCAATATCCCTCGGTCAGCTACGAGCAGCCACAATATCCTCAACATGATAAATGTATACTGGTCAATGATCCTTATGGTCCAACCAGTGGATGCACAATCATGTGAAGAAGACCATGCTAATTTCAATTATCTTTTTCATTTAGAGAAGTCTTATGAAACCATTGGGTTCTTTTGGTTTTAGTTTTTTTTGGTCGGATTCTTTTGGTTTTATTTAAACAATACTTGTTGTCACTTTCTACATCCACCAAGAAAATAAATATTTCATAAATTTAAACTTTGTTTGACCAAAATTTATACATAAGTTAACTCTTAATTTTGAGTTTGACTGATCCGTTCGTGCTCGCCACAAAACAAGGGTCTAAAAAACAAAGTCCATATAGGAAACCGGATGATATAGTTTACTTCAATCCTCCACTTTGGCCAAAACATTCATCAGGGGCCAATGAAGGTATGACTTTTGCTAACAGTCTCATTGTATTCTCTTTCGTTTTGTTTTTAGCTCTTAATCTGTTTTTTCTTTTGGCTCTTGGGGTTCTCATTGTTTTCTCTTTGCAGACAAAGATGCGTATCAAAATGTCAGTGAATAGTGACAAATTCATGAGGAAAGCGATGAAAGTAGCAGTTGGTGCAATGGGTACTAGAATTTTAAATTATACCATTGTTTATTTGATTGAAGAGAACACCTAACCAGAGTAGTTTTTGATAAAGATCAAAATTGTATTTACGTTTCTTGCAGGTATAATCTCGGTGGCCATAGAAGGAGAATTCAAGGACGAGATTGTGGTGGTTGGAGATGGAGTTGATGCAGCATGTTTGGTTAATATCTTAAGGATGAAAGTATGTCATGCTACTTTAGAGACTCTTGAAGAAGTAAAACCGAATGTTCTCCCTCCTGATGTTGATCAAACACTACAGGACAATGAAAGCGACGAGGGCAACAACATCGAGACCGCTGATGATAATAATGGTTCAAAAGAAATAGTTGCATCACATTGCTGCTCAGGCCAATGCCCTTCCACTTGCTATGAGCAACCACATCATGAGATGCATGTAGTCTATGATTCTTATGGTCCAACCACTGGGTGCACAATAATTTAAAAGAAGAAGAATTATGTAAATTTTTCTTATCAATTCAAAGTCATATCTTTTGGTACATATAATACAAATGTCTCAAAAACACATTGCACAAATCAAACAGCATTTGAGTCTGTTTTTCAAGTCAGATTATAAACAAACATTGAAACAGATAGAAAGCTAATTTGCCTATCAGATCAAAGAAGATCGGGATCCCTAGCAAGATGTTCAATTGTAACTCTTCGCATTGACCGAACCATCAGTTCATGGGAAGCTCGGATTCTAGCAAGTCTGCTCTGCATACTCTGAAATACAGGATGGCCTATTGCCTCACGCACTCTAGCATAATGCTCTTGATCTTCTGAGAAATTAATAAGTGCCTCAGCTGCGTTATCCCTAAGCTCTTCTGATTCATCGCTCAACCACTCAATTAGAATTGGTATCATACCAGAATCAGAAAAGGCCTCACGGTCATTCTCGTTATAACTCAACTGAGAAATAGCTCCAGAAATCCTCTTTCTGAACTCAAGGGACCCATGTCTCACAAGTTCGATAAGCAAAGGAATCGCGCCAGAGTCTCTTATAACAGATACAGAATGCCTATAACCTGCAAGATCCCATAACACATCAGAGGCCGCAAATTTGGCTTCGTTATCACCTTCTCTCAAGATCCTCACCAGTTGTTCCGCTATCAAAACAGCATTACCCTCAGCCACAGCTAGTATACAGAATACATCCTCTGCAATATATTTCCCCATCGTATCGCGTCCCGAGAGGAGCTCCACGTACAAAGGAATGGAACCAGCTTCAGTGACAGGCCTAATGTACTCAGTCTGAGCAGATACGATCCCTAAGGCATTACCAGCTAACAGCTTTGCATTATTATCTCCATCTCGAAATAGATCCACAAGTGCAGGAATCACTCCTGCTTCAACCAGCATTCGCCGAGCTCGTCTAGTCACACCGATTAATCCGATAGCATGACAAGCTCTCTCTCTTGACGCCAAGTTGCCAACTTTAGCCGCTTCAACAAGAAACTTCAGCCCTCCTGAATGAACAAGAACGCGTCTGCTCTCTCTTATTGTCGTCAAAGCACTAAGGATTTCTAACAAATACCATCTACTTGTATCATCTTCCCAATTATTCAACTCACGAACCACGATCTCTAAACCACCTAATCTAGCCAAAGCAATTCGAATCGAAGAGCCAAAAGTAACTAAACTCCACAAACATTTCACCCAAATACTACGGAACACATTATCATTATTAGTATTCGCCTCAAGTAATAGCACTAACAAGCTAGCAACCACACCACACCTCCCCATCGTCACCGCAAATCCGCATTCTTCACCGCCACAACGGGCAATACGTTTCAAGCAATGCGCGGCAGCTGCTTGAACGGAACGATTGGGATCATCAGAGACACGTAGAAGACCGGTGAGAATCGGGATTGCACGGATTAAATAACTCTCGGGTACTCGAGTGGCCAAATCTGATAACTTCACAATTGATCTTACACGAATTGGAGTCGAACCAGACAAAATCGCATTTTCGAATCGATCAAACTCGATTTCCCAATTGGGGTTTTGAAAATCTCTGCGTTCACTTTCCATTTCCTGAAGGAGTAACGAGTAGAGATAACCAAAAATCTTCGAATATCAAGGGAGCACGAAATGCTTGAAAAAAAAGACGAAAATGGAGAGATTAATATGTAGCAGCAAAACAGAACAGAAGATTGAAATATACTACGTCAGCTGGTTCTGAAGGAGACACGTAGAATGGTTTAATCCGGTTCTGTTCTGAAGGAGACGACATTTGGTTTATCCGGTTTAGAATGGTTTAATCGGAATGGTTTACATGTTAGGGAGTGCAATTGATGGCGGTTAAATTTATAAGTGAATGCCATGCCATGCCATTACGTGATGTGTCTAGAGAACTGAAAAAAAAACTTATAAAAGGATAACAGAATAAATAATTTTATACAAATCCATTGACACTAAAGCTATAAGCAAATTAATGGTTTTCAAGAGCAACTGTTTAATGTAGTTGCAGCTGTAGACTTGTACCATGGGGTTTGTTCCTTGGTGCGAACGCTCCGAGGTTCTTAAAGAATATCCAGAAGGGTCATTTGATACAGATTTGGAGATTGGTTTCAAGTTTCTTGTGGAGAGTTACACCTCGCATGTGAAAATCGAAAGGCCGAAATAGATAAAGACAACAGCGAGGGACACCGGCCTACTCGACCATTTAATAAACATTTGGCAATTTAAGCCAGGACCTATTCCAGGAACCTGCGACCTTCAGTATCATGTGGATTTCAAATTCGACTCACCTCTTCATCGTCAGGTGGCTTCAATGTTCTTAAAGAGCTTGAGACATACTTATTTATATAAGTATATAACGGCGAACAAAAAAACAAAAGGTTTCAAATAATTAATCTACTCGAATATAATTATGGCTGATATTAAAGCAGAAAATGTCATCCGAAAAGTAATTTATTTATGAAAACAGTAAAAAACTGTTACTAATTTATTGAAAAATATTTAAAAGAAACAGTTATCAATATATATAAGACTCAGTTCTGTCTGTTGATAATGTAAAATATATTAAAAAATTGCTTTCTTTTTAATATATGTGCGGTTGCACCATGATAAACCATATTTCTCGATCAGAGACTAATTACGATTCAATGTAGTCTGTTGATAATGTAATCACCGAGAAGCAACAACGGAGCTGCCTTGTTTGCATTAAACGTTTTAAGATGTTCCTGCGCGTCTCTGTTCAACTTCTGTGCATATTTTCTCGACTTCTCTATATAGGAGTATATAAGGGAAGAATATTCTAGTCATTAATTAATACCTAGTGTATGTTGTATATATTTGTAATCTGTATATTATAATGGAATTATTGAGCATTCAATCCTATATGGTATCATAGCTAATCGATACCCTAATCCTTTATCCGCTTCTTTTCAAAACTTTCACAAATGGCCGCCGTTGATTCTACCAATTCATCTCACGAAACAGTTGTGGTTTTTGAAACCACCACCATCACAAACTTTAACATGGTTAATGTGACCAAGCTTAATGCTTCGAATTTTCTAATATGGAGTCGTCAGATCCATGCATTACTTGATGGGTATGAGCTAGCTGGTTACCTTGATGGATCCATAGCTCCTCCCGCAGCCACACTCACCACTCCGACTGGTGTCGTCCCTAATCCTGCCTTCAAGATCTGGAAGAAGCAGGATCGTCTCATCTATAGTGCTTTGTTGGGAGCGATCTCTAATGCTCTTCAACCATTCTCTCTACCACAGAAACATCGGCAGATATATGGTTTACATTGTCTGCCACTTATGCTAAACCATCTCGCGGCCACCTGAAACAAATTCGTCATCAACTCAAACAATGGGCAAAGGAAAATCGGACTATAGAAGAATATTTTCAAGGGTTCACAACCAGATTTGATCAACTGGCACTCCTTGGCAAGCCTTTAGATCACGAAGACAAACTTAAATATATTCTGGACGGTCTCAAGAAGGAATATAAAGTTCTGGTGGATCAAATTGAAGCAAGGGATGTACCTCCAACGTTGACAGAGCTTCATGAGAAGCTTATCAATCATGAACTTAAATTTCAAACAGCATCAGCATCACAGTTACAACTCCCTGCATCTGCAAACGTTGCTACCTACAATGGATCATCACAAAAATCACGCAATCAGTATCCGAATTCCAAACAGACTCGCAACAACAATGCAAACTACAAAGGAAACAATAGTAACTAGCAACAGCAGAATCAAAACTCGGCAAAACTAGATCAGCGTGTTTCCAAAGGCTACCAAGGCAAGTGTCAAATCTGCGGTGTTTTTGGACATAGTGCTCGTCGCTGTCCTCATTACCAACCTGCTGTAGACGCAGCTCCACCACCAAACCAAGTTTTCAACACATGGCAGCCAAGAGCTAATTATGCTGCTCCTCAATCATTCATTACACACAATTGGGTCATGGATACTGGAGCAACGCATCACCTCACCACTGATCTCAACAACTTGTCCCTACATCAACCATATCAAGGTGGTGAAGAGGTTGTGATTGCTGATGGTTCTGGTCTACCAATCTCACAAACGGGTTCGACTCAACTAAAAACTACATCCTCTTGTGCTATGCAATTGACTGATGTGTTTTATGTTCCAAACCTACATAAAAATCTACTCTCGGTCCATAAGTTGTGCAATACTAATCATGTTTTGGTGGAATTCTTTCCATCCTCTTTTCAGGTGAAGGATCTCAGCACGGGAATCCGGTTGTACCAAGGCAAAGTTGACAACAGCTTGTATGAGTGGCCTCACAGATCCCCTACCATACTCTATGCTTCCCCGTCACCTAAAACTTCCCTTTATTCTTGGCACTCCCGCTTGGGACACCCAGCTCTTCCGATTTTAAACTATATTGTATCCAACTACTATTTACCACTTTCCAGTTCTATTAATAAAAGTTTTCTTTGCTCAGATTGCTCTCTCAACAAATCACATAAACTACCATTCAATACAAACACAATCACATCCAACAAACCCCTCCAATATATATACACAGACTTATGGACCTCACCTATACTCTCTGCTGATAATGCCAAATACTATCTTATACTGATTGACCATCATACACGCTACACCTGGTTCTATCTGCTGCAACGAAAATCCCAAGTCTATGCTACTTTCCTTGCATTCAAAACATTGGTCGAGCAAAGATTTCAGACAAGAGTGGGTACCTTATACTCAGATAACGATGGTGAGTTTATTGTCCTTCGTCAATTCCTCGCCACAAATGGCATTACTCATCTCACCACACCTCCTCACACCCCTGAACACAGTGACATATCAGAGAGGAAGCACCACCATATCGTCGAAACCGGATTAACTCTGATGAATCAAGCAGCTGTTCCAAAACGATTTTGGACATATGCATTTGCAACTGCAGTTTATTTAATCAATCGAATGCCCACATCAGTTCTTGGAGATCAATCGCCATATCAGAAACTCTTCAATCAACAACCAAATTATATTAAGCTTCGAGTATTTGGATGTACCTGTTTTCCATGGTTACGGCCCTACTCTCAACATAAGCTTGACTTTCAATCAAAAGCGTGTGTATTTTTGGGTTATTCACTTACCCAAAGTGCATATTTATGCTTAGATGTCAAGACAGGCAGAGTCTACGTCTCTCGCCATGTTGAATTTCATGAATCCGAGTTTCCATTTCGCAACAACCTTCCCTCTACCTCTGATCATGAAGAAAATATTTTTCTCTTACCCAGCCTTCCCACACCACCAAATTTTTGCCCAAACCCTATGGATATCACTCATCGGTCGCCAGCTTTGCCACAGTCAGCTGGAATCACGTGCTCAGGTCCTCACCAGGAAGATGCCAACTTATTGCAACCGATTTCTTCTGTTTCGCGCAAGGAGGAAGAAGACAGGTTGAGTGTCTCGCAGGCCCCAGCGGCACATAATCATAGCCCACCAGTCTCAAGCCCAAACTCATATATCCTGCCTGGCCCAGTAAGCGCACCAAGCCCAATACTAAATGAATCTGATTCACAACTCTCTCGCTCAGCCACAACAGATCCAACAAGCCCAGAGCTTGATCCAATTCCTGGCCCATCATCTACTCAGCACTCACATGGTCCATCTTCTTCACCGTTGTCACACGCGGATTCAGAAATAGATTCTCGACCAGCTAATCAACATCCTATGCAAACCCGCTCAAAGAATAACATTCGAAAACCACAATCTCGAATGAATCTGTCCGCTATAACGATGCCACAAGCAATGGAACCGAAAACTGTTGCCCAAGCCATGAAAGATTCTAATTGGAGAGAAGCAATGTCTAATGAAGTCAACGCTCAACTCTACAATCACACTTCTGATTTGGTTCCACCCCATCCAAATCAAAACGTGATTCAAACAAAGTGGATATTCACGATCAAATACCGCCCAGACGGGACGATTGAACGGCACAAGGCACATCTAGTTGCTCAAGGATTTAATCAACAGTATGGCAAAGATTACTCAGAGACATTCAGTCATGTGGTGAAAACCACAACGATTCGTGCTGTTCTTGAGATAGCGGTAAGCAACAATTGGATAATCCAACAATTGGATGTGAATAACGCATTTTTGCAGGGCACACTTAATGAAGAAGTTTATGTTACTCAACCTCCTGGGTTCATTGATAAAGACAGACCACATCATGTCTGCAAATTACGGAAAGCTCTATATGGGCTGAAGCAAGCCCCACGAGCCTGGTACAAAGAACTTAGAGGATTCTTACAACACTTGGGTTTTCAAAATTCAGTTGCAGATGCTAGTGTTTTTGTACTTCACACCGGTTCAGACCTTCTATACACACTTGGCTACGTTGATGATATAATTGTCACTGGAAGCTCATCAAACTTGGTTAAACAGTTCATCACCATCCTCGGAACTCGATTCTCACTCAAAGCTATGGGAGACCTTCATTACTTCTTAGGTGTTGAAGTTACAAGAATAGCAAAGGGAATGCACTTACGGCAAAGACGCTATATTCAGGATCTATTACAGAAGACTAACATGGTTGATGCTAAGCCATGTTCAACTCCGATGTCACCAACACCAAAACTCTCACTTCACTTTGGAAATCCACTACAAGATGCCTTTGAATATAGAGCAATTGTGGGAAGTTTACAGTATCTAGCATTTACAAGACCTGATCTTTCTTATGCTGTGAACAAACTATCACAGTTTATGCAGTGTCCCACTGATCTACATTGGCAAGGTGTCAAGAGAGTGCTCCGATATTTAGCAGGCACAATCACACATGGGATATACATACGGCCACAACAAAAATGCACACTCCATGCCTTCTCCGATGCAGATTGGACAGGTGATCCTTCAGATTTTGTTTCCACTAATGGCTATGTTGTTTATCTGGGATCTACACCTATAGCTTGGGCATCAAAGAAACAGAACGGAGTCTCGAGAAGCTCCACGGAAGCTGAATACAGAGCCATAGCGGCTACAACATCGAAACTCCGTTGGATTTGCTCACTCTTGACATAACTACGAGTTCCATTTACTACCACTCCGGCCATATACTGTGATAACATGGGTGCAACATATTTATGTGCTAATCCAGTGTTTCATTCTCGTATGAAACATATCGCCTTAGACTATCATTTTGTGAGAGATAATATTCGATCAGGTGCCTTGCAGGTTGCACATATTTGTACGAAAGATCAGCTGGCCGATGCACTCACAAAAGCATTACCACGTCCACGATTTCAGGAGTTAAATAACAAGATTGGAGTTGTTGCTACACCTCCATCTTGAGGAGGCGTATAGGAGTATATAAGGGAAGGATATTCTAGTCACTGATTAATACCTAGTGTATGTTGTATATATTTGTAATCTGTACATTCTAATGGAATTATTGAGCATTCAATCCTATACTCTATTCCCATCATCTTTGGATATGTCAGCTTCTCGGTGATTAAATCTTTGCCTGCGTTGGCAACATGGCATGACCTACGTGAAACAGCATCACAAGTACCTTGGAAAAATGAGATTTGGTTCAAAGGTCACATTGCCAAGCAAGCATTCCATATGTGGGTAGCATCACTGGATAGACTTCCGGTGCGTAGCAGGCTGTACCAATGGGGAGTAGCAAGCTCACCAAATTGTTGCACATGTGGCCTAGTTCCTGAAACTAGAGATCATCTCTTATTGCAATGTGACTTTAGTAAGCAAATATGGGCACTAATCCTATCCAGGCTGGATGCTACGGATGTTGATCTCACAGATTGGGACAAATTACTCTTGTGGATGAAGGCAAGCACATCGAAGCAAACAAGAACTCTAAGATGCATTGCATCCCATATGACACTTTACTCTCTTTGGAGAGAGAAGAATTTGCGTTTGTACACCAGCTGTTCTCAGACTATTACTGAGGTTTTTAGGACAATAGATCGTGGGATAAGAGACACAATATTAGCAAGAATCAACCGTAGGATTTTTTCTAGGTTGCTATCTCTTTGGTTCATGTTTGAGTAATGTTGCTTAAACATTATGGCGTGTGTTGTGGGGCTTAACTTCTAACCCTTCTTCGTTGGTTAAACTCTGTAACTAAACCTTTTATTTGATATATATATTTACTTCTTATCAAAAAAAAAAATCTTTGCTTGCAGTTTTCCCAAGATCTTCCGACGATTTTGTAACATCAAGCACATCATCTATCACCTGAAACATCAATCCTATGCATCTCGCATAACTCCTAAGTCTCTCGATCTCTTCATCAGATCCACCTCCTATTATACCTCCTAAAACAGCTGCTGCTTCAAGCAAAGCCGTCGTTTTGTGAATATGTATAAACTCAAGATGTTCTAGTCCAGCCTCATTATCAAAGGTCATTCCTTCACCAGCTAAATCGGCCGCTTGACCTGCCATGAGCCCTTTTGTTCCCACAGCTTTCGCCATCTCCAGAATGGCACGTAGAATTTTTGCCGGAGGAACATCCAAAGAGGTAGATTCTAGGGTGTGCTTGATGGCCAAAGATATGAGTGCATCAACTGCCAAAATGGCTATATTCTCGCCAAAACATTATGGTTTGTTGGTTTACCGCGGCGGAGGTTGTCGTCATCCGTACAAGGTAGATCGTCTTGGATGAGTGATGATGCATTGATCATCTCAATCGCACATGCAGCAGGAATAGCTCTTGACTCTTGCCCGCCCACGAGCTCACATGCAGCCAAACAAAGCATTGGCCTCATCCGTTTGCCTTTCGAGAGAAGTGTGTACCTCATTGCCTCACGAATCTTTATCACTGGCTCGTAGAATGGAATGGCCTCGTCTAGCGCCTTATTGATAATTTTAGATTTGCGGATCATATACAACCTGAACTCAGATTCATAATTTGTAGTCGTTAGAGTGTGGCTGGACATATGACGAATGCGGGTCAGTCGAAAAGACTTAACCGCCGGCCATAGAAATCCCCAAAACAAGAGTTGTAGAGAGATGTAGATGCAAATGAGAGTGTAAACAACAGCTTCTTGGTTTTCCATCTCTAGCTTTGGTTTGGACCTTTACTAATCCAAATGGTGTAACATCTATATAGTCAAAGATTGGGTTTAATTAATCGATATATATATATATATATATATATCATCACGTTTAATTCTGATCAATAGATCAATTACATTAGTTGATTGGTTAAGCGATTATTAACGTAACACACAATGCAAAACAGCTTATTCTCGGAGTACATGCTCCGCGTTCAATAAATACAACTTACAACGAGAATAATTTGAGGAGCCTTCTCATTAATCAGTCCCATGTGGTTGATTGATTTACACATAAAACTGAGAAGTACTCCGCGAAGATTCTCTTTCACAAACTCAAAATGGAAATAAGTTCGGCCAACTAGGCTAAGCATCACTTGGCAACACGAAAGTTACACAGAAGTGACATCAACGAGTCATATGCATATAGGACTTTGAGAGGAACATGCCAGCAGGGCCGGCCCAATAAAAATTTATGCCTAAAGTAAAACCCGAATTTCAAGTCCATATAATATAAACATAAAAATAAAATAAACATTTAAAGACTCGAACTTGAGACCTTAAACATAAATGGAATGACTAACCGCTAGACTACAATAGATTTCTAAAATTTTGATGCCTTTTTAATTCTTATATTATTTTGGCGCCTAAAGCAGGTGCTTTACCAACTTTAGGTCAGGGCTACTAGTAATGCTAGATGGATAATAATACAGATTAATTGATGGAAAACCAAACTTTATCCTGTTTCGACCTGGTGAAACAAAAGAACATTATATTTTATAGGTTGGTTGAGTGTGATTATAGTTAATGTGCTGAAGAACATTAAACACTTCTTTTTACTTATTTTTGTATTTAATTGAATTATTTTTCTTTCATAAAAGAAAGGATTCGAACCGAATGGTTTCTCTACTTACTGAATCAACTAAAATTTGGTAATGCCCCTACATCTTAATTTGAACAGAGAATTCTCATTATATGTAAGAAATGAGTGAACGTTACATAAACCACGGAGACTTGGTCAGTTATTTTGATCGGCTGTTTTGCTCTTAATGTCATTTTATTACTCTTGAGTTGACTAAGGTGGTGTTGAATAGATAGAGAGTGTTTCAAGTGGAAGAAATAACTTAGAGCACCTTCAACATATATCTTAAAGTAGGTTCTTAACAATATTAAAAAAAAAAGTAAGAAAGAGAGGAAAGAACGTTTTTTATTTAAGAACTTTAAAATATTTCTTATTTAAGAATTTTAAAAACGTTTCTTATTTTAAAAACTTTAAAAACATTTCTTAAACCTTTGTTACCACCTGTTAATTTGTTATTAGACAATACATTTTTAAAAAAAATTAAATTTAAACAAACATTAAATTGTGACCAAAAATATTATTACTTTATTCTTTAGAAACTCAAACATTGATGGAGGTGGTCTTAAAAAAATTTTCTAAAAATATTATGCATTTATGGATTTAACTCGTTTTTGTTGTGTTAACAATCTAGCTTGCTCTAAAAAAAATATACTACTTTGTTTTAGAACTTCAGAATAATTTAATCTTGGATTCTTTAGATTCCTTGCATAATTAAAGTAAGTTTAAATGAGAAATGGAGGTGCATTTAGAAAATATTATTTGGACTAATAATACTAATCATTATTCTTATTTTTTAAAATATGTTTAAAATATGAGTTTTAACTATAGATCAGTTTTTATTGATCCAATTATTGTTTAAATAAAAAGAGTACGGTTGACAAAAAAGAAGTGTAGTTAAATCATAGTGTTAAAGAATTAACACTTATATCTCATTTAATTACGAATTGCGTAACAATAAATGACTTAAATGTTGATAATTAATTCTCACAACATCTCTTTATTATTTGTGTTGAATATTTGATTATATAATCAAGTGATTTATCTTCTCATACAGGAATTCTTGAGTGAAATTTAGTAAAATTATAAAAGATTAGACTCCTCTTTATGTCCTTCTTTTCTATTGGGTCTAAGAGTATATAACATGATTTTTGAATTCGTTAGCTCTTCATTTCAAGTGTCGTGAGATGAGAGAAAATGAAGTTATTTTATCATGAGATTCTTGAACGCATTAAGCCGACACACTACGTGCATTAAAAGAATTAAGGAGAAATTTTTTATGTCGACTCTGCTTCATCTCTAATTATGTTATGTCATGGTATCTAAGTTGCATTATTTATTTCTGTTTTTGTATATTTATCCTTTACAATTTAATAGTGTGTCCATCATATAAATTCATGCCTTCCAATCTTAATTGTTTAAATTTTTTTTTTATTGTTTGGTTACTCTAACAAAAACACTGATTTATGAAAGATTGATTCATAAGAACATATGTTGATCGAAAGGCAAGCCTTTCAAGTATTGAAGAAAAAAAAACACACTAAGCTGTTGTGTTCTTGCGCTCAAAACGTATTTTGATTTGAAAAACCCAGTAAAGAACCTCACTTTTGTGTAAATGTTGAACGTAATCGGTTTAGCAGTCTTCATTTCTTATTCTCAAGCTTTTTCTGATTTGAAGAGCAATAAAAAAAGGCAACAAGACGAAAGCTGGTTTGATATATTTGTTTTGTGTTCTTATGCATTGATAAGAACATGTTTAGTACTTATCAAAAAGGTTTAATTACTATATCTCTATTATAATAAAATCGTAGCGTTGAATTATCAGTTTAATTTATTATAATATAATAAAGATCTAAAATCTATGATTGGTCCATTGGTATTAAATAATTAATTTGTCTGAATAAAATTTGTTTAGATAATCTATGACATGATTTAGTTAAATTTTTGTCTTTTCGTATCAATAAATTTAAATTGTTACGATTTGATTGGTTAAACTACATAGATTTAATCAATTCAATAGATTATGATATGAATCTTAATAGATTTTGTTATTGGTTGAATTAAAGAGAATATCTTAATTGTTACGATTTAATTGGCTAAACTACATGAATTTTATTGGTTGAATTAGAGATATTTTTTAATTGTTACGATTTTATTGGCTAAACTACATGAATTTAATCAATTCAATAGATTTCTTTATTAATTAAATTAAAGATATTTCATTAAAGTAGATTTCATTAATTTGATTCAATATATTTCATTAATTCGATTAGTTCCTT
>OVBA01001693.1:0-40977 GCA_900406435.1 Lepidium aucheri | reverse complement strand
AAACAAAAAAAATCTTCTAAAAGAACTTATATTATGAAACGGAGGGAGTATGTGAATTGCTTAAACAATCTTTATATTATCAACATGTGACAGGTACATAATCCATTGTCTAAGAGCATCTATATGAGTGAACCCGTTCACTAATTTTGTTTGTGGGGTCCAGCGGCATTTAAAAAAAAAAATTAATAAAACGGGCCAATAAGGATTTGCCACGTGGTGAATCCTTATTGGCCGTTTTATTATATATATATATATATATATATATTAATGCTGCTGGGCCCCACAAGCAAAATCGGTAAATCCCAAGTAGGGTTCATTGATATAGATGCTCTAAGTGACTGAACATATATATTAACTTATGTTATTTTTACGTCACTGATGTTACATATAATTTGATTGGATTATTACAAGATAATCATTCATTTTTTTTTCCCGTGAACTTCAATATGTATCAAATCTCCCTTAAACCATAATTGCAACTAACTTACATGAAGACGCACAAAAAAAACCCTTATATAACCGAATGCTAGATTATGGAGTATGTTATACCAAAGTCATGTCTGAGTGCCCATTCGTAGAGTCTATTATGGCTTTTGCCTTGAAGCAATGAGACACCTGAGTTCAGATTCTTCACCTGAATGTGAGCAGGGATGAATTCAATGGAAACTCTATTAGAATTGTGAAGTTTATAGACAGCGAGAAGATTTTTTGAATGTTTGAAACATAGAAGACGTTATGTAAAGTAAGTAGATGGGAAGAGAGCCGAAGAGTTAAAGAATTAGTGTGTGAGATGGGTAAACTTGTCCTATTTCCAACGATAACTCGTATTATTTCCTTGATAAGGTTGGTGTAATGAAAGATTTTGAAGATCACTTGTAAGGTGATGAGTGGAGCCGCTGTCAAGTAATCAACTACTACCCG
Source organism: Lepidium aucheri (assembly GCA_900406435.1). Taxonomy (NCBI): domain Eukaryota; kingdom Viridiplantae; phylum Streptophyta; class Magnoliopsida; order Brassicales; family Brassicaceae; genus Lepidium; species Lepidium aucheri. Next base: position 40,056 of record OVBA01001693.1, on the reverse strand, counting down.
GATGCGTTTGATTGACAGCTATGTTGGCATGTGACTGCCAAGGTGGAGGAGCTTCAGCGTTGGTCAGAGTGTTTGATGCAGATTGAGTGAACTGCAGACATCGTCATGCACTATGCCTGTGTACTCCACAGTTGTGGTAATGATCCTGATAACCTTTCCTTTGTTTGTTATTGTTTTGAGTTTGTGGCTGAGTGGAGTTGTTGGACTAGTGTGGAGACTGTTGGTTGTTGGACCATCCTGGAGTAGTGGCGCTATTGTTGTGTGAGTTGTAGCGTTCAAGGGAAGCCACATTAGCAGCTCTTGGGACAAAGGCAGTATGCAAAGAGACAGACAACAACTTGGCCTCAAAGTCGAGGAGTTTCTCGTGAACTTTAGTTAAAGATGGAGGAGAGTCACAACTTTCAATCTGATCTACCACTTGCTTGAATTTTTCTGGAAGACCTTTAAGAAGGTACTCGATTTGATCTTCATGATCAACAGGCTTTTAGAGTAATACGTGTTGATCAACTTTGGTGGTGAAGTTACGAACATATTCATCAATAGATCTGGTGCCTTTCTGAAGATGTTTGAGTTGGTGTTTGAGGGTTTTGATGTGATCTCTGCTTGGCTTTGCATATGTGGCGGCGAGTGTGTCCCAAATTTCTGCAGTAGAATAGTAATGGGACAACTTTAATAGAATCGTGAGAGAGACAGAGCCTAATAAGCTGCTATAAATCAGTTTATCTTATCTTTGCCAAATGATGAGAACATGATTTGGTGATGGAGCGTTGTTAACTGTGATTGTAGGAGGCGGAAAGGATGTGGATCTATCAAGGTATCCGGCAAGGCGGTAGCCATCAAGAAGAGCGTGAACCTGAAGATTCCACGTGAGATAGTCGTGGGAATTGAGTTTTGTCACATTGGACATGTTAGAACAGATGCGGGGTGATATCGATGGCTGCAACGGTGTGATTGGCCATGAGAAAAGAGATTTAGAGAAAAACAGAGAGGGAGGCGGCGGAAGAATTATAGTACTTGCTTTGAAACATGTAAGATCTGTATATTGTTAGATATTGAATAAGATGTACAAAGATGTTTATATACAACGCTTATGATAGCTATACAAGGGCAGTTCCTTAATCATGAATATACGATTGATAGTTCTTTAGGAAGGTGTATCCTTAACATTTTTCGGCTACAATTATGTTTTGTTAGAGCATCAAATGTAAACACATTAAGCTTTATGATGCTGTCCCGAGTGCATTTGTGATGTAATGACAAAACAAAAGCTTTGAATGAAATTAAATTTGTCCATATAACAGTAATGGAATATTTTAAACAAGAAAAATTTCTCAATATTTTATTTGTACCGTAAGGACACCATGTCAAGCAAAGTGAAATATTAATAAGTTTGGTGAATGTAGCTAGTTATATTCCCCAAAATCGATATTGCAAAAAAAATAGAATATCTTTTTATTTTTCGGGCTTAGGACCCTTTGCCTTGTTTAGAGTCGTTCTATCTAAAAAATATTGGATCTTCTATGTGTTATTCCACCATATTCAGCCTCGCAACACCGTAATATTCTGATGGCTAGGGTTTCGAAACTATCAACTTCCTCTCTTTGAATTCCTTTCTTGACAATTTCTCATCTTTGAAGCTCATCCCTTTTCATTCTCATATTGTCGGTCATGTATAAAGCCTTAATGGCTATTTCCCTAGAAAAAAGGAAGTTTCATTTCAGATGCCTGACCTTTAATAATTTAGTTCCTGTGAGAAAAATACTTTAAGTGTGATCGGCCGCCTCTTCAACCCCTACCAGCAATGAATGTCGAGCCTCATCTTTGATATGCCAGATGAAAAACATACCAGTTAATTATTATACACACCAAGTGTAATTACTTTTCATGGTGAAATTGTAGGCAAGGTGATTGAAGTAGCCTGACCCTGATCGGCCATAGAGTAAGTTAAATTCAATGTCTCCAAACCTCTTTGACAATCTAAAGTAGTTAACCTCGCAGATGGATCCTCTGCAACCATCTACTTCTTCTACGACCGAGTTCATAAGAGATGTTACTCGTATCAGCGTCTTACACATGATCAGACTGTATGTCCCCTTGTAATTAAAATAAATTTGATTAAATTATTGACTTAAGATAGAAAAATCAGTTGTGAAAGAGCCTCGTCCTTTAACTATGAAGCCAGATGACCCTCTGCTTCGGGTTTTGAAAGATGAACAAGTGGGAGTTCACCCCATTCTTCGAAGACCAAAGATTGTGGCTCATGTCCTCGAAGAAATGAGACAATACCTTATTGTTGCAACAGGCTAGGAAATACTCATCTGGGAGCAGAGATCCACTAACTCAAAACTCTGTGTTATGACTAAAGCATTCTCTTGTATTCTCAAATGATGCTGATGAAGGGAAGGGCATTGTATTTGGATGTAACTCTTCGGAATCATTTGCTATAGCATCACCTAAAGTAGATAATTTGAAGCTATTATCTTCAACTATTGCTGCTGTCAATTGATATGCATCATATTTAGGTAGACTTTCATGCATATTTTGATATCATGTTCGTGCCAATTCCTAGAAGACCTTTTTATAACATTTTCTTCCCTAGCCATTGAGAGATGATGTTAGAGTGATTAGTGAACTTAGTGAACTTGTGTTTAATAGTTATTGATCATTAAATTGGAAAATGAGAGTTTAACTTAATTGATTGATTAGTATAGAGCTTAATGTCATTTGAGTAGGTTTATATAAAATTGTCTTATGTGTCCTAGGTTGAGCTTTGTTGTTATCTTAAGCAACATTAGTTAGTTGTATTTCCCTTCTGATCATTTTGCCTAACCAAAATCTCATTGCTTTTATTGCTTATCTAAGTTTGATTTTTATTGCCCTATTTTTGTTTGAGTTTTATTTTGGTATTAAGTTGCTAGTATTGAGTTTATTTTGATTTAAGTTTGGTTGTGTTGTATTTATTTTTGCTTTGCTTTAGTTTGTTTTTTTTAAGTGTTTAGTAGTCTTTTCGTATCAAAATCTGTATTGATTGCTTTAGCTTATATTTGAATTTAATGGTCTTAATGTTTTGATTCTAAGTTCTTTGTGGATTCGAATCTTAAATGCTTTTAATGATGGTTGTTTGCATTTGTTGAAATTAATTGATTGTGTGTTTGGAAAAAGCAAACATCAATTTGAGACTATTGTCGGGGAACTTATACAGTTAGTCATTAGGATTCAGATATTGTTTAAGACTAGAGTTTTTACTTTGTTTTATTACTAATCATTTGAGTTTGTTTGTCTTTTCTTCACTTGAAGGTGCATGCAACGAATGAGTCAACGAGGAGAGATTCTTGATTGTATTTCAAAATTAGGGGCAGTTGAGAAAGCTAACAAGAGAGCGCCAAACAAAAGATAAGATAAAGAACATGAGGATCACTTGAGATGCCTCAGTATGGAAAACCAAGGAGTCGACACAACTGGGATAGGTGACCAACGACCTCAACAAGGAGGTGTCAACGGTATTGGGGTTCAACATCAAGTTTCATGGTTTGGACAGCTGGGTGCGAGAGCGATATGGGCTTTTGATGAGTCAAATCTGAGGGAGGCGCGTTATGGAATTCCAACTCATGTCATAGCTACAATCAACTTTGAGGTGAAGTCGAGTTTAATCAATATGGTTCAGAATTAGAAGTACAACGAGCAACTGTTAGAGGACCCATTGGGTCATCTTGATCAGTTTGTGAGGCTTTGTAGAAACGTGAGGATGAATGGAATCCCGAATGACTAAATTAAGATGATAATATTTCCTTTATATATTGGGAAAAAACCTCACAATGGGAAAGAAATATTCTATGAGATTTGGTCTCTACTTAGGAGAATGTCAAGAAGAAGTTCATAACCACATTCTATCCAAGCAAAAGACAGCTAAGCTTATAAACGACATCACTAGCTTCAAAAAACACTACAATAAAATATTGGTTAGCGACGTCCATTTACGATGTATTAGGGACGTCATAAATAAGAGACGAATTGCCAATGCTCTTACGATGAATTCAATATTCGTCGTAACAGTGTTGTAAAATTACAACAAAACAATTCGTTGTAAAATTGTGCATCCTTTACGGCGAATTAACAAGGTTTTGACATGGAAACAAGGATTTATCGTAAAAACGTCTTAACATTGCAAGACAATTACGACGAACATAAATTACAACGATTTAAAAACGAAATATGAAATTAGGTAGACATGTTTTCTGTTTAGGCATACTTTTTTTATAACTCAAAAGAAGCTATCGAAGAAATTTCAGAGACTGAAATCAATAAACGAAAGATATGCACTTTGCATCATGGTTAATTATTTAGGAAAATTATTTTAATTAAATTATAATATTTAGCTTATGGAAATTACTTAAGTTTAATTTATCCGTGCATGCATGTCATGACTATGACGATCCATTTTATCCACCATGATTTCATGATTTAATTCAAGGTCTAACCGCTAAGATAACGACACACATGTATTTCACCAGAAGATATATGTTTTATGCCTTCGAATACGGAAAAAGGCGGGCAACCGCCAATTATGGAGTATATGTGAATTGAAGGGTGAAACAGATTTTTATTGGATCTTGCAAGAAATTATTGAAGTGGAATTTGCAGGATTATGCGTTCAATGCAAGAAATTTGGAGTCGTAGATGTAAACAAGAGGAGAATATACAACAAATTTGAGCCTTTCAGCTTAGTATTACAAGCAGAGCAAGTTAGCTTCATTCCATGCCCTCGGATCAAAGAAACTAGAATCACTTGGTTAGCGGCTATTAAAATCATTCCCCGCGGTGTAATATTGGATGTGAATATTTACCTTTGCAAGAAGATTCATGTACGGATATAGAGACATTCAATCAATTGATCCACGAAACCGAAAATACAAAGATCTCCCTGATGATGATGACGATGGTAGGGATCAAGATGAGGTTGAGGAAAGTGATGACGGTAGTGCAGATGATAGATCTGATTCACTGTGTTGTTTACTCTGTATGAAAACGTTATTTTCATGTATTAATTACGTTTATGACGAATCAAATCATGAAAATAAAGATTAATAATTTTCTGATATATATATATATATATATGATCACCTAACTTATTAAAACACATACACTTATATATATGTTTTACTTACTAATAATATTTCTAAACGTATTTTTTAGATTGTTAAATTAAAATCAAACTCGAGTTTACACTTTCATTATAATACAATATAAATACTGATACAAACCATAATTCGAATTTTATCATGTTGCTAAATATAACCATCTAATTTACAACAAATTACCGAGGAATAAATATAACTTTGTTGGAAAATGTATGGTATTTAAATATATGGTATTACGACAAATTTACAATGGTTACAAATTCTATATAAAGAGCCACTCGATTCCTACTCTTGTTGTTCAGTTCTCTCTTCCTCGCCTTTCTCTACAAGTTCCTCTCTCTATAGTTTACTTGTATGTTTAATTAGTTTTATTCATAGAATTAGTTTTAGTAATAGAATTCAGATTATTTTTAAAGATTTTGTATTTTAATTTGCTTTATTAATATTTTTTTTAAAAAAATTATTTTAATTTTCGAATTGTTTTTATTTGTTAAATCTAATTAATATTTTTATAAATATAAATACATAGAGATATATATATTCGTCCCTAATATGTCGTAATACATTCGTCCCTAATTTGTCGTAAATGAATTCTTTCCTAATTTGTCGTAAAGAGATTTGTTCCTAATTCTTCGTATAAGGATTTGTCCATAATTTGTTGTTACGTAGACTTTATATTTAACCACGTGTTTACATCGAATGATGTTACGACGAATTGAAAACGTTTCTCTCGCCTCCCTAATTTACAACTTCTTTACGACAAATTGTTTATGTATCTTTTACAACGATTTTTATTCTCGCAATAGTTATGACAAATTTACATCGATTTTGGCTTTACAACTATCAGGATACAACGACTTGGAATTCATCCTTAATTCGTTGTAAACAATATGGCTGTTGTAAAATGCATATTTTCTTGTAGTGAAAGAAGGCAACGAGAGCGTAAGCATGAGAGAGACTGAAGGAGTATACAAGGAGGTGCCCTCATCATGGGATCTTAAAGGAGAATCTTTTGGGGTTCTTTCATAGAGGAGTTCTTGAGCAATATCAACGAGCTATGGACACTGCTAGTTATGAGAGTTTTGCTAACTTAATAACAGCTCAAGGATAACAGTTGATTGAGAACCTAGCCTTAAGTAAAGCTTGCTATGGAGGAGAGTTTGACCAGAACATGAGAGATCAAGATTTGGAGAGTCAAATGTACAAGGAGCTTAATGATAAGAGTGAAAAATTGAGTAAGATCTTCCTTCTGAACCAAAGAGTTGTGAACTATGTAGGAGAGGTTTATGGGGATCAAAAAAGGTATCAAGAAGTAACTTTTGATGGTAGTGAATGAGTGAAAGAAGAGGTTATCTACTTGGGAAACCAAAACAACTACCAAGGAGGCTACCAAAACCCTCCATATAACCCAAAGTATAAGAAAAAAATCTTTCTTAGAGGAGCAAAAAAGTTGAGAATCTCCAAGACCAATTCTATCCATCAAGGCAGCCTCAAGCAGTATCTTTCCAACCAAGACAATATGGGAGTCCTCCTCAAGTTCATAATCCTCAAAAACAGTTTCAGCAAGGTCAATTTCATATATACCAGGGGTATAACAAGCCACCGTTTTAGTCCAAATTTTGGTAAGGGTATCAACCAAGGAACAACAACTCTCAGTCCGGTCAAGTGGGATCCTCGAGCCAAGGTACATCATTTACCGACATGAGGTTATGTTGAAGTAGATGATATACAAGGTTTTCACATGCTCAAATATTGATCAACCTCTAGTGCATATCGTGTCGATGTAGCACTAAAGGATTGAATCCACATGGAATCTAGAATTGGCAACAATATGATTGCAAGGCGTTGACTCAATCTATAACAATTATTTCCATTTGCTTTCACTTAATCTATTTCCAAAAATTTCTCTTCCATTTGCAATGAGTCAAGGGTATAACAATTGATCTAAGAGAATGAAAATCAACTAAGGATGTTCAAGAAGACAATGAAGCTCTACCTAACACATGAAACACCAACTTAGTTCATTTAAGAATTTTATCAAAAACATTGTGGGCAATAAAACTCCAAGCATCTAGATTCAAGATACTAAGTTAAATCTAGATTTAAGAACATATTAATTTGATGAATCTAAAACCTTAAACATTAAAAGCCGATAATCGGAAACTAGATCAATCAAACCTTCAGCTCAACAAAGCATAACAAAAAAAATTAAGCGAAGAGATTAAGAAAACTCTAGATTGATGATTTGATCTTGAAGATCCACATGTAAAACAAAGTCTCCTAAGTAATCCTTCTCCAAAGTATCAACTCTTCCTAAGAAGGTTGGATCCAAGTCTCCCTAAAGAAGCTGAAAATTAAGATTAGAATTATGTTCTAAACCCTCAGACAATAGGGTATTAATGTGTAAAAACGGATCTGGGTTGACCTGGAACAGACGAGGTTGGAATAAATAAAAACAATTGATGTGTTTGATCTCAAGCATAATTCTTGATCTAGTGGTTGAGAATTTGAAGTTGGAATGGTTCTGGTAAAGAATCTTCCTAACCGTATGTTCAAACGCCTTCAAACCACCACCAAATAAAACCTGACTCTTGTGGCTATCTTGTGTCCAAATTTTATCAAATTTCGTTCATTGTAACACTTTCATCGATCACTTTTCATAATTTGTTTCCTTAGAATTTGTGCTAAAACTTTTCTGGTCCATTTGCTTGAACCAAAATCATGAGCTAGGGGACGAGAATTTTTCTTGGAGGCTTATCTCCTCTCTTTTATGTTTCTTTACTTCAAGAGCTTGTTCCTTATCTTCCTAACCTCCAAGATTTAGCTCCAATCCACTTAAAAAGACTCAAACACGAGCAAATATGCAACTCGATTTATCTAAACTCTAAAATGTAAAACTAAAGAAAAATTACACTAAAATGAATAAATGTGACTCTTATATGATAAAAAATAATGAAAATATGAATGGAAAATCTGTTCAAATATAATGTATATCAACTCCTCTGGACTTGCCTTTTGCTTGTCCTCAAGCAAACAAACTACAAACCGAAGAAGAAGTTGTGAGTGGAAACTCAAAGCCTTAGGAACCTAGCAATGATTAGCTCAACGATCCAAAGAGAGTGACTACATTTTTTCAAAAGCACTATTCCTAATGAACTTTAACTCGTCTAGGTTTTGTAACTCAATTCCAAACAACAAGTAGTCACAAGAATTCACAAACCGTCATTTCAACCAAACTTCACATCAAATTAGCATAGAACGAAAGTGTAGTCTCACTCATGAACAATAGATCAACCCCAATTGGCAAGGAATAAAAGGATAAATGGCATTAAAGATGAATGCAAGGTGGCTCAATCGATTTATTTGGTGACTAACTCTCAAAATCAGAATGCAAATCATTATGCAAAATTATGTCAAAACGGAAACAATGTATGCATACAAATCATAGCATTCGTTCTACCCATCCTAAACATTTAGTCTACCAAAGTAATCATTAAAATCATCCCAAATCAAAAACTAATTCCTATTCTCTACAATTTCTATTCTTTTCAATCCAAGGAATCTTTTATGGGAATTTAACCAAGCACAAATTCACTCATTCTTTGAACAATAGGACACTTTAAACACAAGCTCATTCATTTGATAATTCTTTTCTTTTATTTGATTTCATTCTTTTCTTCTCTCTTTTTTTTCTTGGAGACTTTATTTTTCAATCAACACACATTAGAGCTAAACGCATTGCATAATCTCAAGTTCTTAATGCTACTATTCCCTTTTCTTTCTTTTCCTTTTTCTCTTTAATCATAACCATTTTTGGTTCACCCTTTCTTTCTACTTCATTCCCAAATCCCTTTTTCTTTTCTCTTATTTTCATTGCAAACCCAACAAGAATCCCAACATCAAGTAAGATATAAACCCACGTATTGTTAGCTAATAATGAGTCCTAATGCTAGCAAATAATGGAAGCTACTCATTGTCGTTTTTTCTCCAATATTTTGCACATGAAAACATTATCAAAAAGAGGCCTCACTCAAGTAATTGACAAGGGATTTCAAAGAAAGGTTTGGGTTCAAGGTAGGGAAACCATTGCTAAAGGAAAATGGCCATTTGGACTAACAAGAGTGGTGGTGAATGATAGTCCAAATGTGTATATGGTACCATGGTTATGCATCTAGAGGTCATAAGTGAGAGAATTAATCTCCCAGTTAAGTTCAATAAAATTGAGATTAGTATCAAATCAATCAAGCATCATCAATTCAACAAGTTGCAAGGTCAAGAAATCGAAGCTCAAGTCTACAAGTTCAAGAAAGAGATGCTAAGTTCAAGATGCATTCACTAACATGGTCATTCTCTAATCACTAAGCTAAACTCCCATCTAGGAAATATCATCATTGTTCCCAATGGAATGCAATCCTAAATGCTCCTAGACAATTCTATAATGCAAGTGTAACTAAATGCTTGTTTTTGTGTTTTGTGAATTTTTATGCAATAAAACGCAATGCAAGACTAAGAAAAGGAAAACAAAAAAACTCAAATTAAAGTTAAGTATCATTCCCCTCCCCAGACTTACTTCTCACCGTCTCGGTGAGGAAGTTAACCCAAGAAAGAGGAACCGGAAAACGCAATGTAAAATAAGGAATTAGGAAAAACTAAAAATATATACAAAAGTGGTGATTTGGTACCTTGTTAAAGGAGTGGAAGCTCCGTGGGTCTGATCAAAACATTCAAAACACACACCAAAATGAAGCAAAACAAAGATAAATAAAAACTATTTACAAGGATACCATGAGATTGCCTCTCAAGTGCGTTTGTTTAAAACCACTAGCTTGACTTTTCTTTCATACTTGTTTTAAGTCACAAAAAATCTAGACTGAGACATAGCCTTCAACAAAGATGATATCTGGAATCATGTTTTCTCCTTTGTGAATATACCTTTAACATGGAATCTAGAACGAGCTTCTAACATAGTCCTCAACAAGAAAGTTATGTAGTAAGTCATGCTTTTTCTCTTGTGATTGTATCTTAAAAAAAATTGAAAGAAAGTTAGCAACCAATGAAATGAAACAAAAGAAAAATCTATTGGCTCAAATCTAATCCAAATCCTAATGGCAAATTGTATAGACTCCCCGGAAACGGTGCCAAATTGACACAAGAGGTTTTCACATGTTCAAATATCAATTAACCTCTCATTCGTATCGTGTCGATGTAGCACTACATGATCGAATTCATAGGGAATCTAGAATTAGAAACAATAGGATTGCAAGACATTGACTTAATCTATAACAATCAATCCCTTTTGCTTTCACTTAATCTATTTCCAAAAACATCTCTTTCATTTGAAATGAGTCGAGGGTAATACAATTGAATTAAGAGAGTGAAAATCATCTAAGGATATTCAAGAAGACAATGAATCTCTACCTAACACATGAAACACCAACTTAGTTCATTCAAGAATTTTATCAAACATATTGTGGGCAATAAAACTCCAAGCATCTAGATTCAAGAGACTAAGTTAAATGTAGTTTTAAGAACATCTTAAATTGATGGATCTAAAACCCTAAACATCAAAAGCCAACAATCAAAAGCTAAATCTATCAAACCTTCAACTCAACAAAACATAATGAACAAGATTAAGAGAAAAGATTAAAAAGAAACTCGATATTGATGGTTTGATCTTGAAGATCCACATGAAGAACAAAATCTCTTAAGTAATCTCTCTCCAAAGTACCAACTCTTCCTAAGAAGGTTAAAATTCAACTCTCCCTGAAGAGGCTGGAAATAAATATTAGAATCATGTTCTAAACCCTCAAACAATACGGGTTTAATGTGAAAAAACGGATCCGGATCGACCCGTGACGAACCATGTTGTATAAAATAAAGAAAAATGAAGTGTTTGAGTTCTAGAGCATAATTCTCGAATAAGAGGTCGATAATTTGAAGTTGGAATGGTTCTGGTCAAGAATCTCGAGCAGAATTCTCGAGCCAAGGTTGAGAATTTTAAGTTTTTTGGCAGAACGATCTATCTTGAGTAAATTCGTCATATCTTTCTACCTGCTTGTTTAAACACCTTCAACCCACCACCAAATGAAAGCTGACTCTTGTGGATATTATTTTTCCAAATTTCATCCAATTCCGTTCATGGTAAGGCTTTCATCGATCACTTTTCACGACCTGTGTCCCAAAAGTTGTGCTAAAACTTTTCTAGTCCATTTTCTCGACCCAAAATGAGCAAAATATAAATGGAAAACCTATGTAAATATGATTGTTGAAGGACAAGAAAAGGGGCAGCTTGAGCTTAATGAGAGGTTGAAAAGATTGAGTGCAGGGTTGATGGAAATCATAATGAAGTTCAAGCTAAGATCGACGATATATATTCTTATATTAATACCCTTGACAACCAGATTGCTCAAGTGGCTTCTACAAACTAAAGCCCAGCGGGTAAGCTTCTTGGAAAACCCAAACAAAACCTAAAGGAATATTGTTATGTCATCATCTCCAACAACGAGCATTAAAGAGAAGTAGATGGGATTGCTAGGCTTCCCTATCGAGAAGGTAAAATATATGAGAATTGGGTTGCTAAGAGCAAACAGGAAATAAGGAGAAATGACGTTTTCAAAAGCAAAAGAAGCATTGAGCTAGTTGGTGGGAGTTCTAAGTGTATTGAGGTGGTTGCTACTATCACCAAAAGGATTCCAAAAAAAGTTGAAGGAAAGAGGTATGAGAAGTTGGTTGTTTAGTCTAGTGTACACATTGGGAAGGATGCCAATGCGAAGGAGAACACAGTATATGAGTTGAGGAAGGGAAGGTCAAGGCTATCGAGCCTCCTCCCTATGTACCGCTACTTCCAGGATGTTTCCTCACAAAAACTCAAAAGAAAGTGCTATCTAATTCAAGGGGGATATCTATAAGATTGGCGTGCCTATGCCAAATATGGAGAACATGAATGTGGTTCCAGCTCAAGGAAGGTTTATAATAGCAGTTTTGGAGAACCGAGAGAAGGTCAAGGAGTTGTTGGCAAACAATGGAGAGCTTGATCTTGGACCACCCGAACAAAAAGTGTTGCCTAAATAAGCGTATCAAGGTACATTTGTTATCCCTTGCATCCTTGGGGAATTAAGTTTTGATGATGCATTATGCGACTCGGGAGAAATCGTTAATATGCTGTCATTTGAGATAGTAAAGATGATGGGAATTGCTAATATGAAGGAACACTCAACCTCCATTACATTTGGAGATGCGTCCACAAAATATCCAGTAGGGAAGCTTGTTGATTATCCACTTAAGATTAAGGAATGCATAGTACCAATAGACTTCACGGTCGTGGAAATGGAACCAAAGTGAAAAATTATACTCATTTTAGGAAGACTTTCTAAATATGGTTGGGATAAACATTGATTTCATCAAAAAGAGAGTGGTACTTGAGAGGATCAACAAGAAGATCTCATATCTTATCTAAGCACAAAGGAGCAGTTTTTGTGGTGTAACTGGGTATGGAGATCTTAGCACTAAGACTCCAAAGATTGACAATGGGAACAAAAAGGAGACATCAAGGGTAGCTCATCCTTTTAACGAGCCAAGGTTTTCTTAGCCGTTACTCAGGACATGTTTGCAGAGAAGATTTCTCTTTTTAATCCTCAAAACGCATAACACGTTTTGCATAACGTCGAGCTTTAGACGTAAAACAAGCACACTTGGGAAGCAATCCCATGATATCTTTGTAAATAGCTTTTATTTTTCTTTAGTTTCTTTTTGTGTGTGATTTGAGGTGGTTTTGCTTGTAGGGAAGAGAACAAGAGTTAAGAGGTGTGAAACAATCAAAATGGATGCTGGAACCTCTTAGGTAGACCTCAAAGTCGACTAGGAATGCTCGATGTGATCTGCATATGATTCGGGAATGATATAAGGTTGACCTCGAGGTTGACCAAATAAGATTGATGGCCAAGCCACGTCCCGAGCCTCAATCTGCTGCAATCGGTGTTGACTTCTTGAAACACTCATGTTTTAACCTTATGAACAAGTGCATAACTAACATAGTAGTACTTGGGGATCGAATAAATGATAACCAATGGTTACACTATCAATCTCAAGAATAAACTTAAGCTAAGACAAAACAAAAAGGATGTTGTGATGCAAACTAAACTAAACAAAACAATAAGCGATGTAAAATCAATAAATAAAAAGCATCAACTTCAGAGAGTTCATCGGGAAGTAAGCAATCAAATCAGGAAACTATTCAGGACCCAAAAGATAGCCTCGACAAAGAAATTATTGTATAGCAAACCCACTATCATGGCGTCGACTACTATATCTAGCAACCTAGAATCTTAAACTCTCGTTTGGTCCTAGAGATATAAACACGCATTATCGATTAGGTCTGATAAGTCGATACTTAGCCTTAACATCAGCTTCCGTTGGTTAAGGACTAATTGCTCATCTATGCTATTTCAAGGCATCTAACAAGCACTTTTGGTGAGTTAAACAACCTATAATCATAAGCTAGGTGATCAGGCTAACCTAAGCATTAAACTTAGCAATAGATGGAGAACACTCAAGATTAAGCCCTATTTGTTCATGATTCATTGATTCCCTAAATCTCTAGAAAACCCTAAACCTGATTGATAAACTACTCAGACATGAAAGAAAAGAGCAAACAAGAAGAATAAATAAAACTCATGAACAAACTGAAATGAAAGTAAAGAGTCTAAAATCTTCTCTAAAGGTTTTAGGGAATGTGATCTTCTCCCCAAGAGTTTACAAAAACCAAAAGTAAAAAGTGGATGTCAATAAAGAAAAGTGAAAAGAAGGTCCCGTAAAAAGTGGATATACCTAATTTTTATAGGTCAAAGTCGTTCTGATGCAAAATAATTTAAACCGGATGACATATGGAAATCTTAGGTTTTTTTGCGAAACAATGTCAGAATGGTCGATTTAGGATGTAAAGGTCGATCCCATGCTTAGAATCGATTGTTCTGGCAAATATAGTTAATCTTCAGGTTGTGCGGCAATTTTTCAGAATCCTGGATCGATCGATCCCGTCTGTTCTCGGCCAGAATAACATATATTCGGTAAAATTATCATATATTCATGTTCGCTTGTCTGATTTCCCTCAAACCAACTCCAAATGAAAGCTAACTCTCGTGAATCTTGTGTCAAAGTTTCAGCTTGATTCAACGGTGAGAAGTCTTTCAAAGGAAGCAAAACTTCTAACATAACTGCATGATTTTGCATCTTCATATGCTCGTTTTTGCTCAAAACAGCACATCTTCTCCCAATGTATCATATGGCCAGAAAAGACTCCAAAACATGTACTTTTGACTCAAATAAACCAGGGAAAACAAGGGTTAAAATCCGATAAAAACACTGTTTATCAACTCTCCCACACTTAGTCTTTTGCTTGTCCTCAAGCAAACAAAAAAACCAAGAACGAGAAAGAAGTTTGAAAGCACATGAACTCATTCCGACCTAAGAACACTACAAACACATTCCCTTTAGTAAGCCACATTAAAACATACCTGACAGAATCAAGACCACTTTGTACTTCCCCCAGATTTCACATTTATCCCAAACAAACTCCACATTAATCCAGGTGAGTGATTCGAATGCACCATACTGACTTCCTAAAATATCTAAGTGCAGTCTCATCAAGGAGATATCGATCAGAGGACATATGGGTTCTTCCTCAGCCTTAAGACTACCTTCCCTATGGTTCTTTTCCTCTCATTTCATCACCTTGTAGCCAATTTTTTTACTTAAGAGGATATCAGTAACGTTGAGAAGTTGTGCAGTCTCTAGGTTTTCCAATAGTCATCGATCTCTATCAAGCTGGAAACAATGGTCACTTATGAATGTGGTTATTTCACTTAAATAATAGTTCCCTACAACAGTTTTGACTCAAGAAAACAAAAACTAACTCAAGAAAACATTAAAAATGACTCCAAAGGGAAAAACAAAAGAAAGAAAACAGGTTAGTCACAACAAGTTTCCTCTCTCACATTTATATCACACCGTCTCGGTGTGAATATAAACCTCAAGGAAGCATGACTTACGCAAGAATATCATAGGAACATAAACTGAGATAATGGAGAAGTGAAATGAACTTAAGCATTTAGATTGATCTATCTCTAAGTGGAAACGATCGATCTCAATTACTTGGAGAGATGGATCGATTGATCCCATAATATGAGATCGATCTGAAGGTCGGGCACAAAGGCATATTTTCTAGTGGATCGATCTATCTCCAATGCCTTGGTGGATCGCTAGGTCGTGCACAAAGTCATCTGATCCACCAGATCGACCATGCTTTGTCCAAGTCATGCACATATTCCATTTTTCTTGTGGATCGATCGATCTTGAGGTAGATCAATCGATCTCAGCATTTCAGCCAGATTTCTTTCACCTGAAACAAAAGAAACCAAAACAAGAAAAACATAAAACGAAAAATGCAGAAAATGAAGTGGGTTGCCTTCCACATAGTGCTTGTTTATAGTTATTAGCCTGACTTCATCTATGTTAGTCATGAAAATCAAAAGGTTGAGCCAATGGACCTTTGATCTTTCTCTTATTTTCGCAATAGACAATATACCAGAGAAGAAAGGTAATTTCCCATATAGGCATAACCAAATTTTCATCCAAGCAAGTTACCACGATGGCAAAGTATTTCCTAATGTGTTCTTCGATCCTCAAATGACTTGAAGGATCGAAATGCTTTTGGTGGAAAAATGAATTCAATCTCAAGACAAGTTGAGTTTACTAAAGAGTGGTCAACTTTATCTTGAGACTCACATGATAAATCCAAGCATTCATCGATGAGCAAGAGGTTACTAGAGACTACGTTTTCAATACATGGCAATGGAATTTCCTCAAAATCATTAATTCTAAGGGTTGAATCGCATGTACCATCTAGTTGGCTATGTGTATGTTCCTGCGTAAGAACACTAGCAACCCAATTCTCATACTCTGATTGATCGTTAAAAAATAGCTTGGCAATCTCGTCGACTTCTTTTTTGTAGTCAACAATGGAGATTGCCTCAGCATTCTGAGGAATCTTGATCTCGAGCTTCAACATAAGTGTACACACCTCTTCATTGTTAATTTTGAGATTGTTGCATATCTAATCAAGTTTTGCATTGATCTCCAACATAGATTGCTGCTGATTTTGAAGAAGCTGCTGCAACATAGCCATAAGCTCATTCTGATCAAAAGATTTTTCTTCACATGTTTCATCTTGGAAATACTTGTGACGCGTCCATTCGTTATGTAAGCAGTCATTATATGACTGATCATTGTATGACCAATCGTTATATGACCAACCGTTTAAATTCATGGTTAGTAGCGTCCTCTCATGCTATCTAAACCTGATTCATAGAAGAAAGAAAAAATAAAATAAAAGATGTTAGTAAAGAAAATATTAGACTAAAGTTCAATCGTAGTCAAAAGGTAACAAAAGTACTCCCTGACAACGGTGCCAAAAACTTGATACACTCAGGTTTTAACCCTATGAATCTACTACAAGTGCACAAACAAAAAAATAATACTTAGGAATCGAATCCACGAGAACCAATGGTTACACTATCAATCTCTATAATGAACTTAAGTTAAGACAAAACAAAAGTTTGTTGTGATGGAAACTAAACTAAAAAAAGCAATAAACGATGTGAAATTAATAAATAAAAAGCTTTAGGTTCAGAAATTTCATTAGGAAGAAAAAAATAAATCCGGAAACATTTTAGGACACAAAAGACAACCGATCCTCGACACAAACATAATTGTATAGCAAAACCACTCTCGTGGCATCGACTACTATATCTAGCAACCTAGAATCCTAAATTGTCATTTGGTTCTAGAGATTGCTTATCAATTAGGTTTGATAAGTTCACAATTAGCCTTAAACTAGCTTTCGTTGGTTAAGGACTAATTGCTCATCTATGCAATTTCAGTCATCTAACAAGCACTTTTGGTGAGTTAAACAACCTATAATCATAAGCCTGGTGATCATGCTAACTTAAACATTAAACTCAACAGTAGATGGTGAACACTCAAAATTAAGCCCTATTTGTTCCTAATTTATTGATTCCCTAAATCTTTAGAAAATCTTAAACATGATTGATAAACTACTTATACATGAACAAAAAGAGCAAACAAGAAGAGTAAATAAAACTAATGAATAAACTGAAATAAAAGTAAAGAGGGTTCAGAAATCTTCTCTAGAGAATGAGATCATCTCCTCAAAAGTTTACAAGAACCAAAACTAAAAAGTGGCTATCGAATAATGAAAAGTGAAAAGAAGGTCCCCTAAAAGTAGCTAGACCTAATTTTTTTAGGTCAAAGTCGTTTTGATACAAAATAAATAAAACCGGCAAAATATGGAAATTTAGGGCTTTTCACGAAACAGAGTCAAAACGATCGATATGGGGTGTACAGATCGATCCCATGCTTAGGATTGATTGTTATGGAATGTCTGGTAGATCTTCAGGTCGTTCGGCAATTTTTCAGGATGCTGGATCGATCGATTCAGGAATGGATTGATCGTTCTTGTGTGTTCTCGGCCAGAATGACATATCTCGATAAGATCATCATATCTTTCTAACCGCTTGTCTGATTACCCCCAAACAAACTCGAAATAAAAGCTAACTCCCGTTTCTATCTTGTTTCAAAGTTTCAGCTTGATCCAACGGTGGAAAGTTTTTAAAAGAAAGCCAAACTTCTGACGTATCTGCATGATTGTGCATCTCTATATGCTCGTTTTTGCTCAAACAAGCTCATCTTCTCTCAATATGTTCTACGATCTGAAAAGACTAGATAAAGGATTAAAAGAATTTAAAATATGTACTTTGACAGATAAAAACATCGCTTATCACTTCTTCCTTGACCCAACGAGGTCGATGTCCGCACCAAGGTAAGTGTTTCCTTTTCCTTACAACACTTCCTATTCTCCATTTTACTTCCACGATTTCACTATCTCTTTTTCACTATATTTCATCAAAATTTGTTTTCTTTCGATATATTTAATGGGAAAATGTCAATTTAACATCAAAGTTACCAAAAAAGTGAAATTAAACCCTAAACTTTGACAGTGATTCATTTAACCTCAAAGTTTTTGTTGACTTCTAATTAAACCTCAACTTTAAGTTGACTAAGCCAATTGAACCCCGACGGATAATCCAAATCGAAAATTTCTCAAAATTCAAAAGCCAAATCAACTTTTGAAAGTTTGATTCAATTCTTATCTTTCTTTTGAAAAATCCTTAAGCTTATTTTGTCTTTTCTTTCAAGAATGAGCTCAAATTCTTCGGTTTGAAATGTTGTCCTCAAAGAAACGAATTTGAGCTCATTTTTGAAAGAAAAGACAAAATACACTTAGGTATTCTTCAAAAGGTAGATAAGAACTGAATTAAACTTTCAAAAATCGATTTAGCTTTTGAATTTAAAGAAATTTTAAATTTGGGTTTTTCGTCGGGGTTTAATTGGCTTAGTCAACTTAAAATTAAGGGCTTAATTAGAAGTCAACAAAAAATTTGAGGTTTAATAAATTCTTGCCATAGTTCAATGTTCAATTTTACTATTTTGGTAAGGGTTCGGTGTTAAATCGACATTTTTCCATATATTTAATTTGCGTTCAAGTGTTACTCTCCATATTTCTTTTGATTTTTGTGCATTTCCTACAAGTTTTGAAAATTCTGGAGTTCCAAAGCTGGCAGGCTAGGTTCTGGTCAACACATTCACCATTATTTACAACTCAAATTTATGAAATCTCTACATTTTTCTCTATTAAAGCTCAAAAGTCGAAATCTTTACATCTTTCTATTCTTGAGAATTAAAGCTAAAATATGAGTTGTTGAGCTTAGAATTGCTAGATATTGGTTGAATTAATTGTTTGGAGCTTAAATTCACAAGTTTTATGGTCAAATTTTAACAATTGTTTTAAAAAAAAAATTCATATGATTTTGAATAGCTTTTTTAATGATTTCAAAAACCCAAAAAGATCTATCGTTCCTTTTTTTTGTTCTTTACTTTCACAGAAACAAAGTTAAATGGTTATAATTATTACTTCTCTTTTCCTCTTTTGTTCACCATAGCTTGCTTTGCAAATCAATCAAAACTAGAATAAATTGTGAACACTTCTTATTTTTATGTTCTCGAGATGTAGAGGAACAATTCTATTGAACTAGAATCAAATGCCAGTAACTCTTTTTTTTGTGTTTTTTTTTCTGGGTTTTGACCACTAAAATGCTTCTTCGATTTCACCAAATTCTGTGTTTGTTATATATGGATAAAATTCTTTTTTTTTTGTTTCCGAGACCCCACTTAATTGTTCAATTCGTGGAGTTTTTATGAAGATCTCAAGGAGATCTGGCAGATATTAAAACCAATATATGTTTATAGGTTACCAGAAGGATAATAGACACATCAAAGAAAATATAATGCATATTATTCGTAGGTTTTAGAGAAAAAAAGGTATATAGAGTAAATAGAAAGTAAAGCATTGTTTAGTTATTATTATTATCATCTATTCTTCAACCATCAATCACTCAAAATCTAACAAAATTTGATTATAAAATCTCCGTAAATCCCCAAATCATTTGTTTAAAAATAAACAAAAACAAACTAAATTCACTCAAAATTTCCTAAAAACTCACTCAAATCTCTCTAAATCTTTAAAAATCTAAATTATATCAAATCTTCTAAAGTTCAACTTTCAATATATTCTCTATGTGTTGTGAGAATTGTTGACTTTTTATTTGTTAAAGAATCGCTTGAAAATGATTTTGGATGGGTTCATGTAGTAGTGATTAATGTTCTAGGATTGTTTTGTTTTTGTTGCCAAGAGCTTGAAATGATTTACATGATCCATGATTTTGCAACATGTTGTAATTCTTAGCCATTGTCATTGGATTTTACACTCCTTTTAGATACTTCCAAGGAACCAATGCTTAGCAATGCTAGCATTAAGACTCATAATGGCTAGCAGTAGGCAGATTTATGTCGTACTTGATGATTGAGATTCTTGTTGGGTTAAAATGGAAAGAAAAGAAAAGGGATTTAGTAATGAATTATAACGAAAAGGTTAAACCAAAATGGTTGTGATAAAAGTGAAAAAAAAAGGAATGGTAGCACTAAGAATTTGAGATTATGCAATATGTTTAGCTCTAACTGTGCATTGATTAAATAAGAAAGTTCTCGTGAAAGAAAATTAAAAAAAGAAATCAAGTAAAAGAAAAGGACTAGACAATGAATGAGCTTGTGTTTAAAGTGTTCCATTGTTCAAAAAGTTGAGTGAATTTGTGCTTGGTTGAGTTCCCGTAAGAGATTCATTTGGTTGAAAAGAGTAAAATGATAGAAAATAGGAATTGGTTTGGGATTTGTGACGATTTGAATGATTAGTAGACTACATATTTAGGATGGGTAGAATGGATGCTATAACTTGTATGTATACATTGTTTCTGTCTAACATAATTTTGCACAATGATTGGCATTCCAATTTTGAGAGTTAGTCCCCAAATGAATTGTTTGAGCCTCCTTGCACTCATCTTCAATATCGTTAATCCTTTTCATTTCTTGCTGATTGGGGTTGATCTATTGTCCATGAATAAGACTGTTCATTGGTTCTAACATAATTTAACGTGAAGATTGGTTGAAATGACGGTATGTGGATTCTTATGACTACTCGTTGTTTGAAATAGAACTGCAAAGCCTAGACGAGTTAGAGTTTTGAAAAGTTGTGGTTACTTTATTTCACTACAGGAAAAATGGGTTTTAAAGGCGTTGGAAAATTGCTATCTATCGATATCATAGCATCTAGTTAAGCACTCTATCATCGCCCGCAATAATAGGTTTGACACTATAAATAGCGGTTTTCCGCTTTGCTATTAAATATGACATTACAATAGAAGTTGTTCGTTTGCAACGAAAACATTATTAATAGGAGATTCTATAAATTATCTTTAAATTTTTAGCAGCATTTGGTATGCCTTATTAATATTATTCTTATAGCTTGTTTATTGTGTTACATATTGATCTTAAATTTTTATTATGCACGATATTTTTATTACACATATGTATATATATGTATGTATAATAAGTATTACAGTATAGTAAATAACATTAGTTGAGTAATTTCATAGACAATACGTTTCTGGTTTTGCAATATGATATTTTACAATAACATTTTTTTATCTGCAATAAAAAAAATTCTATAGCGTTAAAGTCATACTATACTTATATAATAGCTTTATGTACATGTCATCTATATGGAATATATTTTAAAAAATTGCCATAATTAGTTAATTATTGTAAATAAATTTTACATATTTTTGTATTTCAAAACCCAATTTTTGTAAATAAGATTTGTATTTAATACGTATAAATAAAATTAATAATATATTAAATAATTAGTTTTTATTATTTAAAAGTAATTAATTTCAATTTTAAAACAATACATCAAAATAAATTTAGTAAAAATGGACTTCTAAAACAATGCATTCTCCTTCTCTTAATATCTGCATCGACGAGTTTTGCCTCCTTGATAGGAGGTTTCTCCTTGTCTATAGTGTTGTTGGTTTGCCGAGTTCATAATTTGATGCATTACTCCACGGTACATTGGATCGATGTCTGCTTCTTCAACTTCAACGCGGGTAAAATTGTAACCTAAAGGTCTTCGATATTGTTCTCTTGTAAGCTCCTCCACATTGCTTTCTTGTTCATCTTATGCAACTTGTTGTGGTTGGTGTTTGATCTATGGCTTGATTCCATTTGCCGGCAGTCCGCAAACTATGACTTTTCTTCCTTCCAATACTGAAACAATGTACAAAATGGAAAACACATTAAAACATATTGAAACAGTAATCTAATTCATACTGGAACAAACAGTTATTTAATTGAAAGACAACAAATATACTACAATGATAACAGCTTCAATTGACAAAAGTGTAGAATGATTATCTTTTCATACCTGTATGTTTGAGAATGATTAAATGCTATGTAGAACAATTAAATCGACATGTATAATAATGACAAATACACGCTGATAATCTAGGTTTGAGAATAATTCAATAATATGTAGAATAATCAAATCAACATCAAATACACATATATGTGTCAGTTGACAAACGGAAACAAATGACCAAGGATTATTTAGCTATCTAGTTGTATATTTGTTCCAATAGACAAAACAAAAATCAATTAATAGATTCAACTTACCTTTAAGTAATCTCTACCACCTATGTTATTCTTGCTCTCACTGTCAAATATACAACAAGAGAAAAGTTAACGAAGACAGCCACAATAAACAAACACAAACAATTTTTAACGAAGACAGCCATCTAAATAATAGATGTAGAAAAGAGATGTGAACATTATAGATGTTGAGTTTAGATAGAAGAACAAAAGGCAAAGAACTAGAATAAGGAAGAAGAAGAAACGGCGAAGAACTAGAAGAAGGAAGAAGAAGAAATGGCGACAAACTAGAAGAAGAAAGAACAAGAAATGGCGAATATTCAGACCCTTCTTCAATTACGAAAACCCTCGTAAATATTCAGACCCTTCTTCAATTTTAATCCAACGGCTGGGATTACATAATCCATTCAATCCAAGAGATAAAGAATTTTTTGATTCAACGGTTAGTGTGAATACGGATTATCGATCCTACGGCTGATAGTGTATCATATAGTAGATCTGGGTGCTTCCTTCTCATTTATCTTTATACTCTAAGTTATTTTTTTATGTAAGTAATTACATAATATAATGTATATATATTTTTAAAAATGGTAATTATGCATATAAAACAATTAGTTAATCATAATTCATATTTTAAGTTTTCAGTTTCATGATCATTTATAATTTTCAAAACAAATTTGATCTCTAACAAACCTTAAACCCTAAACTCTATACCCTAAACTCCACACCCTAAACTCTATACCCTAAACCCTAAAATATAAGTTTTCAATATATGACTACTATAAAACATTATCATAAAATATGATATGATATATAAATTCATAATATTGAAATTCTATATTAACCGTTATTGTTAAAATTATGTTGCATTATAATTGTAAGCTTAAATTTAAATCATATACCCTATACCCTAAAATATATACCCTAAACCCTAAAAAATATAAATTTTCAGCATACGACTACTTTAAAAACATTATCACGAAATATGATATGTTATATAAATTTATAATATTGAAATTCTATATTAAACTATTATGCTTAAAATTGTATTACATTTTTAATTGTAACCTTATACTTAAATTATAAACCTTATACCCTAAAATCAATACACTAAGTCTTAGATTTAAATTTATATGTTTATACCATACAATTGTGTTGCAATGATATTCAATACCCGAATTATTGTTATAATTTGTAATTACTAATCCCTAAAAATCTAAACTCGAATATATAAAAGTCTTGATTCTAATAGATTGACATATTCTTAGTTCGAACAAAGTCACATACACAACAACGTCATAAGTTCTAGTGTTTGCGTAACATACTACAATATTAACATGCGTATGGATATCGAGTGATATGCCTAGAATTAATCCGGCAATTGCAAGTCATAGGCTAAATGTCAATCCGACATACAAGCCCATCAAGCAAAAAAGAAGGAAGTTCGGCCAGAGAGAACGAAGGCGGTAATCGACAAGGTCAAAGAGCTCATTCAAATCGGGTCCATCGCCAAAGTTCAATATCCCCAATGGCTAGCCAACCCTGTAGTCATTTCGAAAAAGAATGGAAAATGGCGAGTCTGCATGGACTTTAGCGATCTAAACAAAGCTTGTCCTAAGGACATCTCCCCATTGCCAAATATCGGTTAAATCGTCAAGGCAACCGTAGGATACGAAATCCTTTCGTTTATGGACGCTTTCTCAGGATACAAACAGATTCAGATTCATCCTAACGACATGGAGGAAACTTTTTTCATCACAGAGCGAGGAACTTCTTGCTACAAAGTCATGTTGTTTGGGTTGAAGAATGCGGAAGCAACCTATCAGCGGCTAGTAAACAAGATGTTTGCCAATCATCTCGGGCAAATGATGGAAGTATACATATACAACATGCTATTCAAGTCGTTAAAAGTAGAGGATCATGTCGATCACCTAGCTCGTTCCTTACAAACACTAAACAAGTATCAGATGAAGCTCAGCCTGGTGAAGTGCACTTTCGGGGTTACCTCAGGAGACTTCCTCGGACATATAGTCACTTAAGAGGATTCAAGGCTAATCCAAAACAAGTTATGGCAATCCAAGAGTTGCCTTCTCCAAAGAATAATCGAGAAGTACAAAGGCTGACAAGCCGTATAGCAGTCCTAAATTGCTTCATATCACGGTTAATAGAAAAGTGTCTCCTATTCTAGAATTTGCTGCGTGGAAACAAAGAGTTCAAGTAGGACGAGACTTGCGAAAAGGCTTTCTATGAGTTGAAAGAGTACCTTTCAACACCGCTGATCCTCGTAAAACTAAAAAACAGAGAACCATTGTATTTATACATCACGACTTTTACCTCAGCAGTAAGTGGCATACTAGTTCGAGATGACGCTTAAACTGACTCTTCTTGAACATCGTCTCTGACTTGGAATCTGATTCATTGCCCATCACATGAAGAGTCAGATTCCAAGATGAAAGACGCTGAACAGATCAACAAACCAAAGGGGGAATTAGCAAGACAAGATCCTCACATACATCCTAGACGGCGAAATGCTAGAGGATAGATGGGTACATGCCGTCTAAAAGCCCAATGCACCTTTTACGCCCAAGTCGGCGAAAAGCTTTACCGAATAAGTACAAATGAAGTATTACTTACTTGCGTTCACGACACTGAGGTTGAAGAGATCATTAAAAAGACACATGATGGAGCGGGTGGAAACTACAACAGCAGAAGAACACTTGTTCAGAAAATCAGAACACTCATTTACTATTGTCTGACTATGGCGAAATCTTGTGCTCAATATACTGTTAAGTGTGACAAATGTCATAGACACAGGCACATCATTCACACTCCAACCAAGGAGCTGACCTCAGTAATCATGCCTTATCTATTCATGTGATGGGCAATGAATATAGTCGGACCATTACCATCATCATGGCATAAGAGATTCATGCTTATTATGAGAGCCTATTTCTCAAAGTGGGTCGAAGCAGAAGCTTACTCCAAATCAAATATAAAGAAGTGATGAAATTTTTGTGGAATAATACCATCTACCGACATAGTCTACCTTATGAGATCGTGACAGATAAAGGATCACAATGCATCTCGATGAAATTCACCAACTTTTGCGCCAGATAGAATATCCATATGAGCAAATCAACAACGTAAAACCCACAAGGCAACGGACAAGCTGAGGCCATGATTAAACAGATTCTTGATGAGCTAAAGAAATGACACTCCGAAAAGAAAGGAAGTTGGGCTTCCGAGTTGGAAGGCGTGTTATGGTCACATCAAACTTGACCTACACGCTCGACCAGACAAACTCCATTCTCATTTTCTCATGGAATGGAAGTAATGGCTCCAGCCGAGATAGGTGTGCCAACTTTATACCGAGAACGTCTTCCCGAAAACAAAGATGCTAACAACGATGCTATGGAAAATAGCATTGACTACTTGGAAGAAGACCATAACGAAGCACTTCTTCGAGTACAAAACTATCAACAACAAGCTGCAAAGTACTACAATAAGAAAGTACGTGGAGGACACTTTGTAGTAAGAGATTTTGTACTCTGAAAAGTATTTGAGAACACGGCCGAACTTAACGCCAAGAAACTCAGCGTAAACTGGGAAAGTCCGTACATCATCTACGAAGTTGTAAAACCAGGAGTTTACAAGATCGCCACTATGGATGGAGCAGCGCTTCCTCAAAGTTGAAACTCCATCAACATGAAATGATACTACTTCAGAAAGCTTGCCAACTCGGCGAATTAAATGTGTTACTTAACGAATCTCTATTTACTTAGGCATATACTGAGAACTACGTCTTGGCTTGATCCCTATGGGGTACGTAGGTAGCCTTCAGGTCAAACTAGAACTATATAAAAAATTTATAAGCCTGGAGTCGGGCTCAGAAAAAAAAAATGGATTACACCCTATAGTCACTAAAGTTAAGAGTCGAGATAAATTCTCGCAAAATCAAACAAAATTTATCTTTAACCCGAGTCTTAAAATCTCACTGAGATCAATCTCGTAAAACTTGTCCAAGTCTCAAAATTCACCAATTATAATATCAGGAATCTTCGATCAAGGCCTAGTCCTTATCTTTAAAGCCGAGTTTTAAAACTCTTCGAGTACAACCTTGAAAAACATTAACAAGAGTCTAATTCTTACTCCTAATTCAAATACAAAAGTAGTATTTAATGGATATGGGATCTAAGCCCTCTTAACACTAAACTGAGTTTTAACAATTACAAAGTTGTAGACAAAATATATCCATATTTAAATCCAAGTCTAAATCTTGCCGAGCCCCTAAAGTCTCGCACTCCTTTAAGCCGTGTCCAAATATCGCTGAGTCCCTAAAGTCTCGCTCTTATTTAAAGCTAAATCAAAATCTCGCCGAGTCCCTAAAATCTCACTCTTATTTAAGCCGAGTCAAAACTTTTCCGAGTCCCTAAAGTCTCGTTCTAAGTTAAGCCAGGTCTTAATCCTGCCGAGTCTTCAAAACTCACATGAAACCCTAAAACTTGCATCACTATAAGTCGAGTCAACTAAGTTCAGTCAAAACCAAAGACCCAAAATCGTAATCAGCTAAAGTTCAAAACTTTAGAAAAAGAGAGGAATAAGCAAAAAGCAACAAGCAATATATACTCTAGAAGGAAATGGATAACACAATATTTTACAAACCCGTCCCATGAGAGGAAAAATTACATCATTAAAAAAACAGGAAAATTAAACCAAGGCGCTAGTCTCAGTCTGCTCAGCAATGGTTTTGTCCTTTTCAATCGAGTCATCTTTTTTTGCAACCTTTAAAAAAACATATATCTTTGTTTGAGCCATACTAGTTGAAACTCCGAATTGCAAAATAGACAATTTCAAAATCCCTTATACTAACCTGTGGGCGATCGCCAGTCACAGGATCAACCACTTCATTCGGATCTGCCCTTAATGCTAACACCTTATTCCAGGCCAAAGCTGCCTCTTCCAGGAAATCGTAAAACCTGAGAGACAGAGGAATCAAATCATCAGGATTCAAGTTTACTACTACCTCTTTCTCGACACCCGCCTTAGCCTTCGCTAGACCTTAAGTCCCGAACATAATAATCTTAGGCTTAATCAGGACTTGCTCCTTCAATAGACGTTGCAAGAGATCATCGTAGCCAGTCATTATAGCAAATGCCAGGCGGTTGTCCCAACCTAATATTACCAAGCAGTGTCTAAATCATCTCGTCACCTAAACACTTTGAAAAAACAAACTCTATGAAAAACTCTACCCGGAACAGCAAATAGGAAGCCTCTTTGTACTCCTCACGGTTCTTCATCTGTTCCGGGGAGGGGAGGCGCTCCATCGAGGTTCTAATCTGGCTCATTAGGCCAGTACATTCTATCCAAATGTCTAGAATCAAACGAGGACTAGTGTGATTGTGGGTAAAATAGAAGTCAGGGGTACCCTTACCCTTTCCACGAGAAGCACCTACGGAACCACTCCTACCACCTCCTCTAGGAGAACCAATCCTTAAAGGCGGATCCGCTCTCGCACGTTTTTGAAGATCGCGAACCTTCACGACCAGACTCAGAAGGGACTTCCACAATATCCCGAGATGGAGCGACTAAGGGCCTAGAAACTCTAGAAGGCCCTCTAGAAGGCCAAACGTTTAAACCATCGAGCGTAGAGTTAACACTGGCTTCAACATTCAGAAGTTTAAAATTGTCATGACCCATCTTTTTCAAGAGTTGAAGAAAAAGTTAGAAGAAATTTGAAAAAGTTAAAGTTGGAAGAGAGTAAGAAACAAAGTCGAAAGTCGCTAAGAAAAATTGCAAAGATGAAAAGTAAATAGTAAAAGGAGAAGAAGTATGGTATTTATAGAGAATTACATAAAACCAAAATGACGCCAAGTAGTAACTATGGCTGAGTGGGGGAGGGAGAAATCAAAGAGACGCCACGCGGTAATAATGATGATTCGCGTAAAACCGAGGCTACTGTTCAACAAGCCCACTCACAAACTGACATGTGGACCAAAAATTCTGGAAGTTGAAAAACCTTCCGACTTAGAAATTTTGCACCAAAATTTTCTGAGTCTGGGGGGAGGGACGATTGTTAGAGGTGGATCCGAGATCCTATATTGGTCCACAGAAAACAATGGATCGAATACAAAAGAACAACCCGGTTGCAAGCACTAAGTCTTCAACTCGGATAACATATTCGACTCGGCAATAGTCTCATCTCGGAAGGTTCCTCGAACCTGAAAAAAAGTCGGTCGACACGTTAGCAAAACAAAGAAATGGTAATTTTCCTATTGCGATATGGAAAATTTCCATAAATCTAGCATGAATCTTAACAGATTCAACCTTTTCTAAACAATTGTAAATCTTCCTTTATTTTCTACACATGTAACCGTCTCTATGAACTATAAATAGAGGCACAATCCTTTGAAAAAGGAATCCGCTTTTTGGCATACTTGAATCTAATAAGAACATCAAGTCGGCAATCATCTCTACTTGCTTTTGGGTTAACTACCCATGCTCCAATCCAAACACACATGTACCCTTGCTCATTCTCTCCTCCTCTTTTGATCAGGAATCTTAGATTATAGAACTCCTTGTGCTAGAACCGATTCCAACAAAAATCATTTAAAATCTTATTTAAAAGTCAAATCACTATAAATATTTAGTTCAATACACCCTCCTACGTGTTTTTCCAACATAGACATCATATACACATATTTTTATTCGCGAAGTTAAAGTCAAATTTTTTTATAATTTGAGGATCGAAGGTTTGAATTTTCTTTTTTTTTCTATAAGCATTTATTTTGTATAATTATGATTGTGTGCATTTTTTTTGTCAACTATGAGATTGAAAATCCTTAATTTATGAGTCAAACTCATTTCTAAAATTTCTCTATTAACTACTATATGTAGTGGAGTGGAGTCGAACTCCAAATATTTGAACCATTAGTTATGATATTTAACTTTACATGCATTCTTCAATTTGAGATTTTAAAATCAGAATTTTTTGTATGGTAAGTCTTTGTTTGCCTATATATATTGTAACGTATCGATTGGAACAATACAAGTAAATTCAGAGCAATATTCTGGACATGATATCAGAGCCTCCTTTTTCTCGTACCTAGTTTTGCACTCCAAAGAAGACCCTAAAATCAAAGAAAAGCCATGGCCGCAGCCATAGAAGTGAAGGAAGTAGTCCTCGTTTCGCCATATGCGATACAAACTGGAGAACATAGTAGACAAGTTCTCACGTCTATCATGTTAATAGGAAATAATATGATCGTTGGTCAAAGCTCATGATCAATGTTTTTTGAGCTAAAAGAAAACTAGGGTTCATTAATATAACCTTGAAACGACATTCCAAAGGAATTGATGATGCCGAGAGATAGGATATGGTTAATTCTCTCATCATTGGGTGGATTCTCGCCAATATTGAAGAAAAACTACAATACAATCTCCATTGTTGATGATGCATTAGAGGAAAATATTCAGACTCGTTTTTCGGTTGGAGACAACATGAATGAGCACCAACTTCATGATGAGATTCGAATGTGTAAATAAGATGATCTTACTATGGAACAATATTTTGGTGAACTCACTGTTTTATGGGATGGTCTAGCCAATCTTGATAAGGGATTCTCGTGTTGTTGCAAGAAGAATAGTTGTGCTTCAATGACTCATTACCACAAGAAACAAGAAGGGTTGCGGATACATCATTTTTTGATGGGTCTAGACAATCGCAAATTTGGAATAACTCACTCAAACTTGCTGGCTCGGTTGTCAGACTATAGTCTTAGACAAATGTACTTGCACGTGATCTAAGAGGAACTAAATCACAATGTCACAAAAATTGAAGAAGACACAAGTGGTGCTATTGGTTTCTCTGCATCAACGTTAGCACTGTCTAAGTAATCTCTCATTTGGACTCATTGTGGACGCACGTGTCATGAGAAGTCATAATCTTTTTAGTTTGTGGGTTATCCAGAGTGGTGGGGAGAACAATCTAGAGTCAGTGGCACATCCTCTAGTGCTTGCGGACATAGCTCCAATAGGGGTCGTGGTCGCTGGAAAGGTGCTCCAATGGCGAATCAGGTCTCTGCAACACCACCAACTGGTAATCCTTCCCTCATAGTCGATCAAAGGAACTCTCTAGCCACTTTCCTCGAAGGAAAATTGAATTCCTCTAGTGAAAAGTTATTTGGTAAGAGTGAACAACTATTTTTGTATGTACATATAGCATATTTGACTTGATTGTTGATGTAGGGGCAAGTCATCACATGACAGGATTCCTTTCTCAATGATATATTCAAGATATTGAGGGTTGTCTAATCAAGCTACAAATGATGTACTTTCTTGGTCGACAAAAAAGGGTCATTCTCTCTTGGGGGAAATTAGTTTCTCCTGATGTGTTTTATGCTCATTCCTTGTATATTATATTGATTTTTGTTGCTGTATTACTTCGTGATATTGTAAGTGCTGTGATTTTTACTTGGGAGTTTTGTTTGATTCAGGTTCAAGCGTCGAAAACTTTGATTGGAGCAGGTAAAGCATGCAATGGGGTTTATCATTTCATGGGATTCGTTCTTCCTCAAGCATGCTCAGTTTTGAAGACTAATTCTTGTGAATTGTGGCATAAGTAAATTGCTCATCCTTCTTCTAAAGTTCTTAGTTCATGAAGTTTGAGACGAGAAGCATTCTAACCAAAATGACTTGGCAGAGAATTACCTAAAAACTCAACCAGCTAACTCTGCAAAGTCGAATCACCCCAAAAAGATTCTAGAGCTAAATGTTTCAGATTTTAGAAGCTGGTGGATTTGCAATGAGCCTAATTGTGCAACATGCCAAAGATCAAGCTACACAGCCCATTTAAGATGTGATTTTACCTTCAGAACACTTGGAGAATGTGCTTGGACCTTTTACATCTCCAACAAGCCCAAGAACGCTTGAAACCACCACCAGATCCTCCAGATACACTCTAATTAAGAAGATGGTCTGATTGTGAGGGGTGTAAAGAGGGTCTATCTAAACTGTTATTAACATCTTGGTTGATGTCTACTAAAAGTGAAGGAAAAGTAATTGAGAGAAGTATGAACCAATTAGCGGATGCGTTTAAAGAGTATTTACCAAAAGATAATAATTCTACTAAGAGTTATTATGAAATGTAGAAGTTAGTTGCGGTCTTAGATTACCATTAGAAATGATTGATGTATGCACTGATAATTGCATGATTCTATGGAAAGAAGATGATAAGTTACAGGAATAACGATTCTGTGGGAAGTCCAGATATCGACCAACAGGTGGAAGGACTCATGTCACATAAAAACATATGTGTACTTACCAATCACTATTAGATTGAAACAATTATACCGATCAGACAGTACACCAGCAGCAATGAGATGGCATGTAGAACATACAATAAATGATGGGGAGGTTACACATCCGTTATATACAAAGCTTGGAAACACTTTCAGTAAGTACATTATGATTTTGCTAAAGAGTCTAGGAATGTTTATCTTAGTTTATGCACTAATGGACTTAGTTCATTTTGGTTTGTCCGGGAGGCAATATTCTCTTTGACCTAACATATTGACGTCATAAAATCTTCCACCGGATACGTGCTAGCAAAGAAAATTTTTGTTTATGACTATTCTAGTTTCGGATCCTAGTCATCCTAAGCAATTTCTTGATGTGTTCATGTAACCTCTGATTTATGAGCTGAAATAGTTATGGTATAGAGGTGTTTGCACATTCGATTACTCGTAGCAACAAAATTTTAAGATGCATGCAGTTTTATTATGGATGATATGTGACTTTCCGGTGTACAAAATATTATCATGATGACCTACACATGGAATTTCAACTAAAACATAGAAAGAAATCATGTTGGTTTGATTGTCATCATCAGTTTTTATCTCCATGCATCATCCCTACCGAAGGAAGAAGAAATTATTCAAGAAGAACAAGATTGTGCGTACTTCTCCCCCAACACACATGCCAGGGAATTCTATGTTGGAGCAGATTGATCATTATGATGCTTAAGAAACATATAAAAATAGGGCCTTGTTCTAAAACTCGGCTGCCGCGGCCGTTTAGGCGGATAAAAGCGGTCGACGGTCGAGAGCCGCTATGATTATAGTAAAATCGCTTAAAAAATCAGATGTTCAAAAAAATCTTAATTTTTTTGCTAATTTAAGGTGGAAACCGAGTAAATATGAATAGATATATAAGATTAAGACATAAACATTAAGTAAATCGAAGAAAATGATGAGAAAAGAAAAAAAAATTAATGTTCAACGTTTAGATATGCAGAGAATGCATAGGCTGTGTGAAATTTATGGATACATGTGTTTTTGGTAAACAGTCGCGACCCCATATTTTGCCCATTATTTAAGTGGAATAGGAAAAATAATGCTAAAACTACATTGTGGGAACTCGAACTTGCAACCCAAAGGGTAATAATGAACAACATAACGCCATGCCACGTTACCAGTTTTGATTTCCTATACAATTTCTAATATAGAGTAGTAAATTTCTTAAAACTAATCACTAATTAATCTCCGTATAATTCTCGATTGACCGATTGATCAATTTGGTGCTAGACCGTCCCTCACTATCTGATCAGCCCCTAGCGAGATTCAAAACAAGGCATGGGGGCAATTGGCACACTTTAGCAAAAATGCATGACATATATATTGATTCTCACAATTGGCACAAAAAGAGTATTATTTGGAAACTCCCATATTAGAAAGATCTCTTACTACAACACAATCTTAATACGATGCACATCGTTAGAAAAATTTGATAACATCATGAACACGGTTTTAAATGTGCAGGGAAAGAGTAAAGAAAATTTTAAATCAAGGTTGGAATTAGCCGAAATATGTGCAAGAATCAAATTACATATTACAAGGGATGGCAAAAAACACATTCTAAATTTTTGGTCGTACGGAGAAGTGAAACATGCATTGTTTAACTGATTTTGTAAGATGCAAAGTTTTCTGGTGGTTACATGTCCAAATTCTCAATATATATAGAGCAAGGAAAAAAATCCTCTGATATGAAGAATCAGGATCACTATGTATTCATGCAACGATTATTGCCCTTTATATAAGTTGAGTTTTTACCAACAACTATTCACAAATCAATTGCTGGTAGAACTTATATAGTTTATATTTCCCTATGTAATTTATTATATAATTGTTTTAATCATATTAACTACTAACTTATTTTTTCATGTTTTTTTTTCTCACTTCTCATCTCTTTCTTTCTCTTCTTCTCCTTCGCGACTTTTTCTTCTTCGTCGCAATTTCTCCTCACTGCGGCCTCCAACTTCCTCTTCTGCCACCGCCTCCGACATCCTCTTTCTTCGCGATTCTCCTATAAAGGTTTAAGATTTTTTTAACAAAACACTAAAATTTTTATATAATTTTTAAAATTGTCAAACTGATAATTATAAATAGAAAACAATTTTCCGAATATATTAAAATCGTTTTTAGAGTTTTTAAATTTATTATTAGATTTTTTAAACAGCTTCAAGATTTTTAAAACAATATTTGAATAACTATACAGTTTTTAGAATTTTTAAATTAGGTTTTGAATCTTTTTATATTTTAGAACTTTGATTTTGTAAAATGATTTTCCAAATTGTTATAACATTATATGTCCAGATTTTTTAATAATTATACTCGTTTTCTTTCCGGACCTCGCATTCTCATCTTCCAACGCCTCTAGGATCATAGCCTCTAATGCCTCCCAGATCGCATCCCAAAAGTGCTTCTCAATCTTTGCCATTTATCTGGTGCTAATTTCAGCATTCAGATGGGCTATACTCCTTTCCGGGAGATTGATCTGACATCACTTGTAACTGATGTCTACCACCTAGTATAGGCTGAGGTTGAGGTGGGAATGTGCATAGAGCAGTTTCTCAGTGTGAAAGGCTATAAAGCTCACCTTAACTTCGATACAAACTGTCCGTCATGAACTCTTTGATATGTTTACTAACTTCTCAATTTATTAACTTATAAATTTGTTATTAAAAATATGTATGTTTTGTGTGTTTTAAAATTTGTAGGTTTGATCAGGACGGGAAGTTGGCTACTGCCATCTCAAAAGTCTTTGAGATTGATTTTAAAGAATCGTATGCTAATTTTAGGCAAGTCCTGCATTATGTCATCAAAAGATGGTTTCAAACTTTTACGCTAAGTTTTTTGTTGTTCTTACTTTTTTTTGTGTGTTTTATGCTAACATAATATTTTTTCGTAGCAATATTTTCACTGGGATGCTTCCATTATGGTGGAAGTTTGTAGTCAGTTTGGGGACAAGTTGAAGAAACGCTTGTGAGACAAGGTGGGACGTTGGAAGCTTAAATGGAAGAAAGAGAACGACACTATGGCTAGATTGTTTTATACTGCGATATAGAACAACCTCATTCGATATTAGCAAGATATAAAGTTAGAGATTAAGAGCGGTAACAGGCGGGTGCCATGTTCCTTTGATTCTCATGGCGATGGTCCTCACAAGTACTGTTCAGGAAGCCAGAGTCTACATGATTGTAATTATTTTTAATTTTTGTATTTTTCAATATAGTATATGAATTTTTTTTATTAATTATTTTTCTTTTTAATATTTTCAGCTTGAGCAAACTAGAGATATCCATCCTGATTTGGTAGTGGTTATTCACCTGATGAAACAAAATCCTGATGGATCGTTCGTCGACAAAAAATCAGAGAGGATTTACAATGAGGTCATCGCAAAGATGCAGCTTTTAACTCAGGATTGCATTGATGTGAGCTTTGCATCTGTTGGACTATCGACTTCGTTCCTCTTATTCTGATGGCGATGGTCCTCACAAGTGCCGCTAGGGACAGACTTCGTTTAAAGCCAGAGCATACATGATTGTAAGTATTTTAAATTTTGTATTTTTCAATATAGTATATGAATTTTTTATTAATTATATATGTTTTGAATATTTTTAGCATGAGCAAACTAGAGATATCCACCTTGATTTGGTAGTGGTTATTCACCTGACAAAAGAAAATCCTGATGGATTGTTTGTCGACATGAAATATAGAGAGGATCTATAATGAAGTCACCGCAAAGATGCATCTTTTGACTTAGGATTGCGTTGATGAGACATTTGCATTTTTCGGACTATCGACTGTACATAAGAACAAAATATACACAGAGGTGTGCTTAATTCAATTTTTTCATATTTTTTGCATACATTAATTATACTTACATACAAATATAATTTTTTCTTCTTAACTTACTTCTCGTAAAAAGGAGAGAATTTTTGGAGCCAGTTCACTCGGATCAAGGATTGATTAGTGTTTTTCATTGTTAGAATCTCAATCTCAGTCTCAATCTTCTGCAGATTCCTTAGATCTTAAAAAATTGATAGATCGTTAGAGCAAGGAGTTAGCTGAAACAAAATAGTTAGTCGTGTCTCAGTCCAAGAAGATATCAACATATGATCATATGTTCTCTATCTTGGCGGAAAAGAATTAGCGTTTAGCTTCCATATTTATGGATATCAACTCCGCATAACCTGGATTTGGCTCAGTGATGTATGTGAAAATTAGCTTAGTTTTCATGTACATTTCACATCATTTTGTTCACTTAGGACTCATGCATTCAGATTATAGTATGATATTTTTTATCTTTTGCATTTTAGAGTCCTAGATAGATTGAGTCTCATATTTTATATTTTTTTGAGTCCTTTTAGGTGATTTGGAACTATCTATGGAGCATTGGAGATGTGAGGATGATTTTCACAAGCAAGCATATAAATTATGTTAAGAGAAGACAAGTTTACACAAGAGAAAATCAATATGGAGCACCAAGTCGACTTCAAAGTCGACTCAAGGAAGTCAATGACAGTGGAAACAAGTGAGAAACCTTCTGGAGAACCAAAAGTCGACCTCCAAGTCAATGTGAGGAGGTCAATGCAGGCAAAAATCAAAAAAATTCTGGATGTCTTTGGTGTTGGGCAGCAAGTCGACAAAATATGGTCGACCTCAGGAACAAACCTACACCAAACTTTTTGGATATCTCTTGCGTTGGGTAATAGGGTCGACAGAATCTGGTCGACCTCAGGAAAACATGAACATTATTATGTTGGATCTGATCCAATTTGTCCTGGGTTGACCCAGTTTATCTTGGGTCGATCCATTTTTGTTTCCAAACTTTGATAACCTTATTTTTAGCCATTTAAGGGCCTACGAAGAGTGTTTAGAGACAAGTTTAAGACCTTTGTCAGATCTTTAGATCCATTAATCAATCCATTGATTTCTCTTCTTCTCTTCTCAATCTCTATCAATCATGTTTTTTTTCTTTTTTTTTCTTTCTTTTTTCTTGTTCTATTGTCTGAGTAGTTAGTTGGATAAGTTGAGTGTTTGGTAGATCTTTGGGTTTGATGGTGGCTTATTGATGTTTAGTTTGTTAGATGTTGAAGAATCCTTCACTTAGGTTAATCTTAATGCTATATTTGACTTGGTCATTTGAATTTAGATGCTAAAAATTTGTCGCCCGAGAGGTATTTGATAAAAATTTTGAATGGACCTTTTAGGAGGTTTTTTTTCCTAGCCATTGAGAGATGAATTTAGAGTAATAAATGGAATTAATGGACTTTAATTTAATGATTATTGATCATTGAATTTGCAAATGAGAGTTTAGCTTGATTAATCTATTAGTAGAGAGGTAAATGCCATGAGAGTGGGTTGCTCTAGAATGATGAAAATGTAGTATATATATATATATATATGCAAGAATGACTAAATGAGAATCCTAAAATATGCTAAAATGCAGACATATCAATTCTCCTCCAAACTTAGACTTTGCTTAGCCTCAAACAAATGCAAAGAACTAAGAAGGAAGAGAGGTTGCAAACACAGGGAAAATCTTGCTCAAAACAAACAACCTATCGGACTGAAAATTGTAATCTACAAGTGAACATGAACTCTATTGGTATGATCACAATGTACTCGCCTAAAAGCATAGCATCCAACTTAAGGTGTCTATGAGAACACAAACTTGACCCCTTATTTCTAGATAGTGCGGGCTGCAAAACGGACTAGAGATCAAAGAATATATAGCTCAACTTTCCTAAACTTAACAAGATCATTACCTCAAAACCGGTGGCTCCCTCTTTTTATTTATTTTTAACTTATCCACATTTTTTCTTTACTTATTGGCTCTCCAGAATTAGTTTACACAAGCGTGAAAGGCTACGAGTTTACGCATCCTCCTAGGTGATTCACCAAGCTGTTATGAGAGATAAATGGGCGGATTTACACAAGCGTGAGAGGCTATGGGCTTACACCTCCTCCCATCTCCTTCACCAAGCCGTGTTAATTATGGATAGGTGGATTTACACAGGCGTGAGAGAGTACGTGTTTATGCATTCTCCCAGCTACTTCATCCGGCCTGAATACCAAAAGTGTACGGGTTTACACACACCCTGGTTTCTTTTGTAGGAAAACCTATCACTTAGCATTTAGGTTTATTCAAGAGAGAGATTTACCACAAACAACTGATCATAAAGATATTCAATGCAACTCTAGGCCATAGATTGGCAGTTTAAGTTCAATTAGAAAGAATCAAGTTAAGTTCTTTCCAAATACAACACAGAAAAATGCTCCCTAGGTGGATGATATGCATGATCTACTATGAATAGAAAGCTAAGAATCACAAAACACAATGTTAATATCCCCTAGGATCCTCCTCCGAACTTAAATCACACAGAATTTAAGCTCAGTGACCATATCAGCTCAGTGACTGTCCAGGACTCGTTCAGATCATTTTCCTACATGAAAACATTCCAAAGCAAGAAACATATAGATAGAGCTGGTTTAGTGTGAAAAGATATGAGATTAATCCTAATAATCATCAATTAAATCCAGTGATTAAGCAAGCAGATGAGTCTAAGCTAAGAGAATCAGAATATTTGGCTAAGATCTTTGGTCATGTACTTAAGTGAATTGGATGAGCAACAGGGGATCAAGACATAATACTCTAGAATTTGTTCCCTATTGGCATCACTCACTTAGTACATCACCATAAAAGGATACAAGCACTTGACTACTCAAGTAAGGCCCTCAGTAATGTTTAAGGCATGTGTTGGGCACAACTTGAGCAGTCACATGAATTGGAGCTTCGAGTGCTGTAGTTCTTTAGCCAAAAATCCCAGAACTTGACATGGTGTCTGCGAGTTTAGCTAGTTCTTGGCTCCTTAGGGTTCAACCTTCCCTAATTACTATGAAAAACATAGCACTCGGTTCCATTATGCTCAGTGACCTAAAAACAAACACAACATCCACATAAACAAAAGGAGATTGCAAGATAAAAGCAAATACTAAAAAACTTAAGCAGAAATATATACAAAGGATATGCACGGGACGTCCTCCCAAGTAAGCTTGTTTATAGTCTCAAACTCGTCTTTTCACACCTAATTGACTTAGGGTTGTTCAGAGAGAGGAATTCAAGTCCTCTGTGAAATGGTTCCAGCAACTATGAGGAGCTTAACTTTCTACCCATTTTCTGGAAGGTTCTCTCCTTCTGATGTGTGTGATTTATGATGGTTTTAGAGTCTTGTTTTAGGTAGTTTTGCATCCGTTTAGATAGATTTTCCGATTACTTAGGTCTTTTTAGGTTTGTTTTGCTTTCTTTGCATTTGCATTTGGAGTTTGGAGTTAATTCTAGGAAAATGAGCAAAAAGGAGCTAAAATGGAGCTAAGTATAAATAGACCAGCTCTTAGGCAAAAAAGATCGTGCAAACACGAATCGCTACCTCGTGGATCACAGGGCGAGGACTACTCAGAACGCTCAGGAAAAGATGCCTCAGTTACCAACATCAATCTATCTGCCGTGAGGGAAGATAAATTTATCACACTCGGACCATCCACTCAGTCTCAACCCCCGAGGACAAAAACGAGAACCACTCCTCGGTGCCCAAGCTCGCGCAAGGACTCTGAGGGCAAGATTTCTGGTTGACCGACTTAGGTCAAATTGACCATTAGGGTTATGCAAATGACCCTATAAATATCCTCTAATCACTCTTATCATTTTTCATCTGATGTTTAGCTAAAAAACACTCTCTGTTTTGTTGTTGTTTTCATTTATGCTTGTTTAAGGTACTTTTTATGTTATGCTTTTAATGGAATGAATTAAGTTTGATTTTCATCTCTACTTTCTACGTTTTATTTTTATGTTCTTCATGTTTATGCAAGTTAGATCTCCCTTGATCTCCCGCTCTCAATCCATGAGTTGCGAGTAGGTCCTTGTGGATCTCGAGGATAGGGAGATCGAAGATGAATCCACCGATTCACTCGCCATGCGAACAATGATCTAACTCAAATCTCTTCTCACATGGCTAGGCTTAATGATGATCTCTCTCTGATCAAGAGAGATCTAATTTGGGTCATGACCTAAGGCTAGCGCCAAATGAATCGTAGACCAAGTGCCATGTGGGTGATGGTTTAATCCACGAAGGAGAGATCTAGTATGTGGGTCGGCTATTAGATGTGTTGGGCTGAACTTTAAGCTTCTGATTCGGTATGATCTGGCTAGTGCCCTAATGGATCAACCGACTTGGTTAGGGATCTTCACCGTGAGAACGGGCTAATCTACTCTCATCCCGGTCTAGGGATTGCTCAATATAGTGCGGCGAGATCGGATCGGCGAGTTTACCACCGATCAAACCCTCCCTATCCTTTAAATCTATGCTTTTAACCTTATTTTCATCTATTGCAATTGTTATACTCTGTTT
>OVBA01001692.1:0-40982 GCA_900406435.1 Lepidium aucheri | reverse complement strand
ATCAAGCCTCAGCTTATTGGATTAGTGAAGCAATATGTCTTCAATGGTCTCGTGGGAGAGAATCTGATGGATCACATTCACAACTTTGAGGATATGTGCAGCACTACGAGTTTGAATGGAATCCATGTGAACTATGTGAAGTGTAAGCTGTTTCACCATTCGCTTTCTGATAAAGCTTCTAGATGGTTGTGATCTTTGCCTCCATGTTCAGTCACCACGTGGGAAGAAGTTAGGGCTGCCTTCTCAGATCAGTTCTACACCAAGTCGAAGACTGCAGCTTTGAGAAGCAAGATTCGTTTCAGCAACATTCTGGTGAGTCTATGAATGAAGCTTGGGGAGAGTTCAAGGAATACCAACGAGACTATCCGCATCATGGGTATTCGAATGAGCAGTTGTTGAACACCTTCTATGGTGGTATCAATTGGGAGTACAAGAACTCTTTGAATGCAGCAAGTAATGAAGACTTCATGACTAACATGAGGGATGAAGCTTTCACCCTCATCGATAACTTGGCTGCGAGTTCAGGGAACCATTGTCCACAGTATGACCAAGGAAGAAAGGTCAACAATATGGAGATTCAGAGGATCGATGAGATTATTGAGAAACTTGATATGCTTATCAAGGCAAATCAAGGTGTTCAAAGAGGTGTGCATCAGCTGGATGACAGTATTGGTGTGGTGCAGATTCAGGATAATTTCAAGATACCGAATGAGCAGAGGGAAGTCGATTATGTTAATTAGCAGAAAATGGGTCAGAATCCTAATTATCTCTCTTACAGGAGCACTAAAGTGGAGAACCCCCAGGATGTTGTGTTTCTAGCTCCAATCATGCCTCAGGGATCGTTATTCCAAGGGAAGCCGTTTGTGCAAGGTTCGAGTCAGAGATGGAACAATCAGAAGCCTTTCAACCAAAACTCAAGAGGAAGCAACTGGCAGAAAACGGTCAAGCCATGGCAGCAGCAAGCACCGCCACACCAAGCTCCAACGAGCTCTTCAGGTACTTCTAATGATGAGATCAAGGCTTTGATCCAACAGCTTGCAATCGAGCAACAAAAGTCTACGCATGAGCTCAACACCAAGGTAGACATCATGTACAACGATCCGAACAACAAGTATGAGTCTGTCTCTGTGCATATTAAGAAGCTAGACACTCAAGTAGCTCAGACTGCTGAAGCTATGAGGAGACCTCAGGGAGCTCTACCTAAAAATGAGAAGAATCTAAAGGAATCATGCAATATGGTAAAGTCTGATGTTGATGATGATGCAACGAGTAAGGCAGAAAAGTACAGACCTCCAATTCTCAATCTAAAAGAGCTGACTAAGCTAGAGGATCTAGGAGAATTCACCACCCCTTGCATTTTAGGGAAACTGATTTCAGTGATAGCCTTTGTGATTCAGGTGCTAGTGTGAATATCATCTCCCTAGAGACGATGAAGAAGCTAGGGATCGAGCTTATGCAGGAGCACAACTCGTCTGTCTCTTTTGGAGATACGATGTCTAAGAACCCTAGAGGAAGGCTAATCGATTTCACTGTTCTAGTGGAAAATTGCAGAGTACCAACCGACTTTCGTGTGGTTGAGATGGCTAGAGGTGGAGCAGTGCCAATACTGTTGGGAAGAACTTTTTCCAACACAGTAAGAGAAAAAAACGATTTCCCTAACAAGAGGATTGTGCTGGAAAGGGTTGACAAGGGAGTGTCATACCCAATTTGAGTTGCACCTAGTGATTTATGTGGTATGATCAGTATTTCTATTGAGAGGAAAGCTGGCTTTGAGTTATAAGGATTGGTTTCAACAAGTTTGAGTATTTATTGAACCAAAGTATGAGTCAAATGAGGAATATAGTGTTTGTCTTGAGCTAGGAGAGGATTCGGCTGAGCAAGAAGACACATGTATCCTTGATGCTAAGTCTGATACATATGATAGGTGCATTATGCATAACTTGTATCTTAGGTTTTTACAGGACAACTTGGAATTGAATCTTCAAGACCATACACTGTGAAAGAGATTCACCCTGATGGAACTATAGTGTTGATGGACACTACAGGAGCTAAATTCTACAAGAAAGATGAACAGCTGAGAGAGTTCATCACCGATGAAAGAAGGTTTAAGGGAGTGAACATTCCTCCCAAGAATCAATCCGCTATCTGAGTAACACAAAATTCAAGCTAATGACTTTGAACAAGTTCAAAGCACTGAGTGGGAGGCAACCACTATTCGGTAGTTTTTCTTTTCATAATTTTTCTGTTTTTGGTTGATTTTTTGTTTTTGTTTGAATTTGTTTCAGGTGAGAATTTTATAGGAGGACATGGATTGATCGATCATCTCAAGGATCGATCAAGCTCGAGACACAAGGGACAATACGCTCAATTGAATGATCGACCCAGGAAGGAAGGATCGATCAATCCATAAGATAAGCAAGACACGCTTGATTCAATGATCAACCTGCAAAGGTCTGATCGATCAATCAAAAATGCATGGGACCATGTGTTTGATTGAGTGATCGACCTTGCATGTAGTTGATTGATCAATCCAGGGAACCGACCACCAAATGCTCGATCCAGGGATCAACCTCACCACGTGAGATCGATCGATCAAGCGACAGGAAAATTCCAAAAAATGGTCAATCGATCGATCCACACCCATATCAATCGGTCGTCAAACCAGGTAAGTGCTTTATAACCAAGAAAACAAGGGTGCATGGAATTAAACTTATTTCTTCTCTTTTGTGATTTTTCTCCAAAATCTTCAAGAGCACGTAATTTCTTTGATTCTCAACCATTTTCTTTGATTCAAAAGTCAAATCCACTCGGATTTTCCTCCTCTATCTGATTATCCTATTAGATTTCTTGATTGGCAAAGTTATGGCCTCTAAATTGACGATTTACAATCCGATTTTCATGAAGATTTTGGAAAGTTTTTGGGTTTTGATTCTTTGATGTCTTACTGTTTAAATTTAATGTCTTATCATTGTTATATGATAATTTTGAAACTCACTTGCCCAGAATTGGATTGATTTGTGCTTAGAAATCGATGTGCTAGGTTGGAGGAGAATTTTAAAAATTTTAGAAATTTAGGAATTTAGGATAGGAAAATGAATATTGTGATCAATAGATGCATTTCTGGATGATTGTTTTTGCTATTGATCGATTTAGATATTGATTCACAATATCCATTCTAAGTTTCATG
This sequence comes from Lepidium aucheri, assembly GCA_900406435.1. NCBI lineage: Eukaryota > Viridiplantae > Streptophyta > Magnoliopsida > Brassicales > Brassicaceae > Lepidium > Lepidium aucheri. The sequence continues at coordinate 37,795 of OVBA01001692.1, read as the reverse complement.
ATTTCAAAATATTCACAAACCCTTGAAAGAGAAACTGATTTTTTGATTTTTCTTTGTTGTGGTTATGTGCTGATCATGGGTAAAACAAACCAGTCTAAGGTACCATCAAAGAAAGTGAGGAGGTCATCAAACCTCGAAGCAGGACAGGGTTCTGGACAAGTTGCTGGTATGACTGAGGCTTCGATGAGGGCACTTCCGCCATGGCCAAGGCCTGATGGTGAGCCGTTTGAGAGAAATATGAGAAGCATAACAAATCTGATTATGCTGAAGCAGGACAACGCCTACAAGAGACGTAAGGCTGAGGATGGTTGGAAACCATTCCATGGGATCTTTTATGACCAGTTTCTTCTGAACGAGCTTGTACCGACTAAGTTTCTTTGTCCAATCACGATGGACAAGCCGGGTATCCTGGATGATGTCGCAGAGATGATTGAGAGATTGGGTTTACGTACCTTCGGATGTACTCCCTACCAGTTGTATCCAGAGCCAATGAGATAACTTCTAGCCACTTACGATCTTCACTTGGCAGCCGACCCACATGCTACACTATCGGCCTCATATCTCACATATATGTACAAGGGAGCAGTGTACTATATTCAGATTTCAAAGCTGTGCACGATTTATGGGTTTAGAGAGGATGCAAATGACAAGTTACCTTCTAGTGACAATGTACCCAACGATGCCATGTGGCATATATTAGCTGACAAAGGTTTTCAGGGTAAAGGATCTAAGCTCACACACATCTGACACCCTGCGGTTTGAGTTGTAGCTAAGTTACTGGGTTTGACTATTCTGTGCAAAGAGATCAACCCGGTTATCATGAAGCCCGAGCTTGAGATCTTGCATCATTCCATCGCCCCTATTGTTCCTGATATGTATGGTGATAGTGCAGCTCCTCAGTACTTGCCCATCACCATCAACTGGGGATATGTCTTTGCTAAGCTGCTGATAGAGCTTCGATTCAGAGGCACACCTAACTCTTCAGTTGTCGAGACATAGGGAGTCTGCTCACTCCCATCTTGCAGCTTCACCACCTAGATCTTGATACTCATCAGAGGAATAACAGGATTAAGCTAATGGATGATAGAGTTTTGACTAACTTCTGCTATCTTGCAGAGAAGAACAAGTGGATGTATTATGCTAGGGATTGGCAATCCTGCTGGTGCAAGCTTCCAGCTCCTGAGGTCACCTCTCTCACATGTCAACGGAATGTCATGTTCAAGCCTCACCTTACTCATCAAGAGATCGCCGAGATTGAGCATGAGCTGCTGCAAGTTCAGGGATGGACTACTCAGCGTCGATCTCCTACGCCTCCACCGCCATAGCTCAATGTCGCTTTGACTCTCGAGCACCTGATTCCAGAGTATAGTGAGGAGTTTGATGTACCTTAGTTCTCTGATGATGTTACTAACAGATAGTACAGGTGTTGGCACTATGAGAACGAGAAGAGGAAGCACTTGATGAGGAGACGCCTTTGGGATGCATTGAGGAAGATCCATGTTGCTTTCTGTATAAGCACACCTGCGGAGGACAGAACTGAGAGCACTAGGCGAGCTGAGGCATCGAGACCTGACCTTGCTGGACATCAGTCTTATAAGGGATCAGATGATAAGGGTGATCAGCCATTGGACAGCCGCCTACCACATCGCAGACGAGCACCTGACGACCGAGAGAGTCAGAGTCCCTAGTGGCTCTATGATACTTCTCACCTTTATCTTTTATTTTCATTATGAACTTGATTTATTTTTATGTTTATGTTTATTTTTATGCGTAAGTCGTGCTTTCTTTAGGCTTATTTACAGACTGGGACGGTGTGAAGTAAGTCTGGGGGAGGACACTTGCTGTGACTAATGCTTTTTCTCTTTTATTTCTTTCGTTTTTAGCTTTATTAATTCAGACATTCTCTGTTTACTTGCTGTCTTTTTGAGTTTAAAAAGTGATTGCTTAGAACTATGATTTTTGAGGATGTTGCATGTCATGAACTAAGTACCATCGATGTTTTTTGTCAGGGATCGATTGACTATTGGAAAACCCAAAGGCTTGACACTATATCAGTACCACCCATATCCATGTCGGTTTTCGAGAGATCTCATGTCGGCTTCACCCTTAACCTGACTTAATTTTCTCGCCTATGGAGCTGGTATACTTAGAATCGAGTTCTCTTCTCAGTGCAATGACAGATTTTCCTATGTGAGTATTTTCTCTCTCTCCTCTCTTAATCATTTCTTGGTATGTTGTGCTTAATATGAAGTAACTAGTTGACAAGTTGTGTATGTGGTAAGCCAAGGATAAAAGTTCTCCAATGACGCTGCTTGTGTTTATGTAATGATGGTAGTCTAAGATTCACATCAATGATGGTGCCAATTTCTTGAACATTTAGCTTGCCGAGGGGAACTCCGATGAAGCTACTCTTTTTATATTCTTTGAGTTGCCAAGAAAATCAGCCGATAAAAAAAATGATACCCTAGAAAAGTAGGGAAAATTGGCTGCAATGTGGTGAAATGAGAGGAAGAGAATCATATCAAAGGTAGTCTTGAGATTGAAAGAGAAACTCATATTTCTTCTGATCGATGTTCCATTGGTGATACCACACTTAGAAGCTTTAGGAAGTCGATATGGTGAATTCGGATTACTTGATTGGATTGTTGAGTTTAGCTTGGGTAGTTGTCAAAGTCTGGGAGAAGTACAAGGTGGTCTCGATTCTGACAGGTAAGTATTGTGTAGTTTACTATGAAATTGATACGCAATGTTCTGATGACGAATGAGTTCTTTTGAATGGAATCTTTCTGTTAGTCTTTTCTTTTTTTGCTTGAGGACAAGCAAGAAGCTAAGTCTGGGGAATAGATATACCTCATTTTTATTGGTTTTGAGCTTCCTTATTCGCATGTTTTCAGATTCATTGTCTGCATTTTAAATTCCTTTCAGGTAGAAAATAGGTTTATTTTGGATTATACACACAGAGCATGGTTTAGGATGAATCGGACCAGTTTCTGGAGTTTTTAGCAGTAGATTGGAGATCGAGTGATCAACCTCTTGATCGATTGATCACCACACCATAGATAGTTGGGTGCGATTCGACGATCGAACAAGACTTTGAGAGATCGAGCAATCAACACAGACCGATTGATCAACTCCTTGATCGATCAATTCTCGAACATGCGAAGAAAAAGACCTAATTTTCCAATTTTGCACCTGCAATTTTAGAATCATATAAATTTTTGATTTTTAGTTTTAGAAAGAGACACAGAGTTATTTTTTGGCTCAAAGAGTACTTTTTAAGCGGGGAGAAGAATTCCATCATACTTTTGAGAAGATTTCTAAGACCCTTTTACTTAATATAAACGATTTTCATGTTCTTCTTCATCATGCTTTCAATTTCTTGTTTATTCATGTCTGAGTAGTTACCTAATCAGGTTTAGGGTTTCTAGGGGTTTAGGAATCAATGATTGGGAATTAAATAGGATTCGATCCATATAATTCTCCATATATGCTTGTGTGTAATGCCTATATTAGCTTGATCACCTAATCTATGATCTTAGGTTGTTATACATTCCAAAATCTTGTAAAATTCCTGAACTAGCATTGATGAACAATGAATCTAACCTGTTGTTAGGATTAATTATGCATAATTGAACCTGTTTGTTAAGGCCTATCAAGAATTTGGAATCAACGATAGTTAGGATCTCTAGGTTGTTAGATAGAGTGACAAATACTATGATAGTGGATTTTTCAAACCTTTATGTTCAAGTCGAGAATGGTGCTTAATTGTTCCTGAATAATTTCCCTGATTGATTCTTATTTCCTGATGAATACCCGGTGCATGATGCTTTTTATTATATTTGCAAAACCGTTTAAGTTGTTAGTTATCCATTCGATTATTCTCTTGGTATAGCTTGGATTAGAATTGAGTGATTGAAAGTGCAAAATTGGTTCTTCGTGGATTCGATCCCCAAGTACTACTACTTCATAGTTGTGCACTTGCAGTAGATTCATAGGGTTAGAACTTTGTGACATCAATAGGCCTTCTGATTTTGCTGTGCAGTTACTTCAAACGAGTCTATCATATATTCTCTGGTTCTGCACACTGCAGAAATAGATGTTTGTCATGCCGTTCTATGTAGATCGTGTACAAAGGGTTATGGCACTGTACATCAGGAGGTTAAAGAGAAGAGGTGAGTATCTGTATTAGCTGGTTGGGAAGTCAAGTGATGCCTCTAATACAGCACTTATTCAACCTTGGATAAGTGTTATTGATGAGAACAGCGAGTTGAAAAGTCAAGTGATATTCATGTTCCATCTAAGTGTTATCAAGAAGGACGACAATAAACATTGAAAACAAGGAATGATTTGTTTCTCTCTCAAGCTACTAAGTGTGTATATCCAAAGTAAAAAAAAAGTGATTTGTGGATACACAATGGAAATTTCAGCTGCTTGTAGCATAGTGTCACAAACAGAGTGCTAGAAATTACACAGGAAAGATATGATCGGTGAAAGACTAACCACAAAAGCTAACTGTTTATATGGCGTAGAATTATGACAATGGTGTGTGATGATTTCTCATGTAATTCATGTCCTTTGTCTCCTCGTTACGCAACTTGGTGTGAGGATTTCCACATATATATATTATGTTAGTTTAATTAAGTTAATCTCATCTTGCTTGGTTCATCTGGTAATTGTGTTCACATGTGTTGGTAATGATTTGGGTTCCTCACTCCACTCAATTTAATTGATGATTGTGATTCTCTGTGTAGGCTACACGAGTATGGGAGGTATTACCTATTCTTTTGGATTGTTATTATCATGTCATTGCAGACAAAAGCATGTTGTATTAGCCAACTCATAGAGAAACCAAATCATTTTGGAGGGAAAAAGGGGGACTTAGGGTTTTAAGATTTGCCTCGAGGATTGTAAACGGTATTCAAGGTTACTACTTATTTGTCTCTGCAACATGTTTCTGTCAAAATCAAAAAAAATCTCGAAGCTTCTCCATCTCTCTCTCACCGGAATCATGAAATTCGTGCTTTCATCTCTCATTCGCCTTGCCGGACATCATTCGTTGCCGCCTCAAGTTAAGGAAGGATCCTCTACATCACCACCGACGGAGAAGTCGAAGAATCCCAATGAAACTCTAATGGTAAAGGAATCACCATCGGTCAAAAAGGTGGTTAATGACTCCTCGAAGTCACTAGAAACAAGTTCGCGGGAAGTTCCCATTGCTCACAACACGAATCTCTCACCAGAACAGAAATGTGAAGAGTGTCCTCACAATACTGCGGATCCACCAGTAGTCGTTTTGGTGCCCTCCTCCGTTAGTAACCCCTTGCAGTTGTTCTTTCATGACGCATCAACCACTCTAAGCACAAAGGCATCTGTATCTATTTTGAATGATGAGCCATTGGTGGTTAATCTGTCAGATTCGATAGAATCTGCTTCCCAACGGTCGAAAACCACTCACGTACCGTCAATCTCTATGTGTCTACGAAAAATACCATCGCCTCCACTGTTCGTTCTAAAAGAACCACAATTGAAACGCAGCAAGACATCTACTTCCAATGAACCGCCACTTGAGCCAAAGAGAGAAGATTCCAAGTCTTTGTCTTTCGAATAGAGGTATGCAATCTTCCCCACCTCTAAGCAATTTCTGGAACAGAAGGTGCTTGTTCTTGATGATGGGGAAACGGCCAATGATATTATTGAAGATTTTGGGCTGTTGAAAACAGTGACAGAGGTCACTTTTATGATCGTGAAGCTTTGTTTGAATTCTTTGCGGCTCTGCCCTCAGCACCAATCACAAAAATGTATGTGAAGGTTCTCATCAGAGGCTGTGAGTTTGAATTCTCACATGCCCGTGTCAATGATTTGTTTGCGCTTGCTGACATGACGATTATGCTACTCAGGAGAAATTGTTTTACGTGTCTAACAATGAGGTACCATCATTCCTCTCTGGTGGAGAAGTGCAAATCATGAAGGGTACTTTGTCCTCCTCGTTCACTGAAGTCAGCAGGTTTCTGTACAAGATCTGTTGTAGAAACTGGCTTCCTACCAACAATGAGTCGTATTGATAGAGACTTTGTGCTAGGATTTTGTACATGCTGATAAAGCGAATGTCATTCAACTTTGGTAAATCGTCTTAAATCATGTTCTGCTCGTGGCTCAGAATCTTGAATCAAAGTTCTGCTCCCTTACCCCAGTCTTGTTTTCAACCTCCTAGTCAAGCAACATTAGATTCCGGTAAAGCTAGTGGGACAGCCTGCACAAAAACTTGTCAGTCAAACAGCCATTAAAGGGAAAAAGAAGGAATATGTGGCAGCGAATAGAGGAAAAATAGGTAAGGCCAACAAGGGCACAGCTTCAAAGACCAGAAAATGACCATCAGATGGGGAAACACATAAGGTGATTCGCAAAACTATTCAGCTGCTGGAATCCCTTCTTATGCCAGGTAAGTACTCTGTCTTGCTCTTTGATCATATACTAGGGGGAGAAGGCTCTGAGACACAGTCTAATGTCTGATCGTGGGGGAGCATAGGATAGAAGTTTTAACTATTTTCTATTTTGTTTTGGACTATTTCTAAACTTGTTTTCATGACTTTATGTGATTGCTGCGCACTCTGATGTATTTTGCAACTTTATGTGGTTGAACCTTATTGTTGGAACCATGGATTGTCTTTGATTGCTTTCTGGTTCATCTTTAAAGTCATTATGGTTAAAATGCGATGTGAATGTTCTATTTTGTTCTATACCTTCTGCATGTCTTGTCTATGCTCTATTTTAAAACAGTTACAGTTGAGTGTTTGATTATCAAACTGAGCAAAAATGGGGAGATTGAAGATGCGTGGATCGCAAGAAAGACAAGCATGGAATAGGCAGGAACTTCAAATCATGAAAAACTCAAGATGTCTTGTGGAACAAGGAAAAACTAAAGACGGAGAGTTGTTAACTAAAAAGACATATTGCTGCCAAGTGGAAATGGAAACTTGACTTAACTTGACAGTTTTCATTTCTGGGGGATTTGGGAGATTCTAGGTTAAGTGAAACGACCTATAAAAAGGTCCTAGGGTTAGGTAAGGCCATCTAATACTTTAGATCAATTGGAGGATTTTTTTGGTTAAGGTTTAGTGAGAGAAAAACTATTGTGACCTATTGTTTAAGGGTATTAAAGTGTTGTTTTGTTTTTTTGTTGGGTAGAATAGTTACTAACACGTGTAAGACTTTTGTAGAAAAATTAACATTAATAAAACTAAATTGTGCATTGGACTGGTGCCTTCCGATCAAGTTTGTGTGTTTCTAGATTTCAGACTTTTTCAACTTCTTCTTTTCGACTTAAATTGGTTAAGTTTTCATATTCTTTAAAGATTTTCGTTTTTTAGCTACTCTGGTTTTGATTTTAATTGGTAAAGTTACTGGTTACTTTTCTCAATTTACAATGTGAATCTAATGATACTTGAGATGTTAAGGTAATTATCAGTGTGATTAATTAGCGTGTATAGTTTTTATCAATGTGAACTTCTCCAATTTAAGGTACAAAATGAAACAAAAGAGTTTAATAGGACAATTTCAGGTACAAGTTCAGTTTTGAGCAATATAAATTTCTCTTTTAGTTTTGGATCTTGGAACTCTCTTTTTGATGCATTATTTCAGTTGGTGTTTCTCAAATTTGCTCTAATTCTCATTGGTGGAATAACATGGAATCATTATGCTTATATTGCTAATTTTAATAGGTCGGTAATTTAAATGGCAAAACTCTTTTTGTTTAAGTGATAATATATTAGAATAGACCACAATTTGCACTTAATAACTAGAATAAAATTTACTAAATACCACAAGTTTTACGGTATGAAAAGACTACTTTTTCTTAATACTTCGATTTAATTACGATATATGTCATTAATTAGAATGGACAAACAAAAACAAAATTCTTCTTCTTTCTATTCCTTTCCTTTTAGGGTTTGTATTTCAACGTTGCTCCTTCTTTTTCTCAGTTTCTCTTTACTCGTCTCTCTCGCTCTTTTCACACATCTCCCTTTTTTTTATCTCGTGGTCTCTTTCTCTCGCTCTCTCTACGGTTTCTTGAGTGTTAGCTTTGTTTGCTCTCTCCCTCATTTTTGATCTAGAGTTCAACTCTATTTCCTTGTACTTTGGTCATGTTTCTACTTCTCGCCGATTTCATAATCGCTACCGCTCAACTTAATGCTTTCTTTAGCCAAAATCTCCAATTATCTGTTTGAAAATGCTCTTTTTATTTTTCTAGGGTTAGACTAATTGATAAAATACGGTTCCATGGAAGAAGATTGATTTAGACCGAAGGTTAGAATATTCTCTCCCTCTCACTCCATTTCATTCGATCCTCAAAACTTCTTGCTAGTCAAAAATATTTAGTGATTTCTCATATTAAAGTTGTTATATGCGTCCACCTGGTGGTGTTTTGGCTCTAGGAGAGAGTGCTTTTACGATTGGTGATAAGATTCTGGAAAATAATTATGTCTTCTTTGATTGGTATATTTCAGGTAGTTCATACATCGTCTGATTATTGGTCTTTATAAATATATTCGAGTTTATTCAGAATGTATTTGTAGTCAGATTATGCTTATAGGCTAATGCGATGTGAATTGTAAATAGGCTGTAGAAGGATAAGATGTTCACACTCATTTTGTTCTTAGCATGTTTTAGATAGTAAATTGACTCATTTGTTCTGTGTACAAGAATCAAATTCGTGGTTGAAAATGGAATATGACTTGCAACAATCAATTTAACAAAGAATTATGCTTTTATTGAGAACTTCTTTTCTACAAAAGACAATCCTAAGGATCGAATTCTTAACAAGACTATCGATCTAAAAACAACTTTTAATATCTAATAACCTAGACCATCCAATCAACAAGACTTTTCTAAACTTCGATGCCTAAGTTCCTGAAAAGCTTGGTTTACAATTGAGATCCCTTTTATACTAAAGAGCTCATTAATCAGTTTCCTGATTTTTCGGAATCTAACTAAATCTTATCGATCTCCTCCTTATCAAGATCTTCTTCTTGATAAGCCTTATCGCATATTTGAATTTTGTATTTCAAACACTTCCCCGAACCACGTGCTTCTCTCTTATTATCAACAGTCCAAGTCACGTGACATCCAACCTCTTCAATCTCTCCCTTTTTGACTTGAGGTGATAACTAAGCTTAAAACCTGTCATTCTCAAACACTTGACAGAACTTGTTGTTTCTAACAACAGTTTGATAATTAGAAGCAAAATAGAGAAAAACATTCAGATCAGATAAACCATGAATCCCAATTCAAATTACAACCAAAAAGATGTAAAATGTGTTATCAAACAGACGATAACAAAGGACTAAAGGACTAAGTGTTTTAGCAGCCGAAACAACAAAAAATGCCACAGATTAGCAAAAAAGATATAGAGCTAAACAGTAGATCTCCCCCTAAATCATTTCTCCCCCTCAATCAGACAAATCAACATACTCTTGATCCGACTCCTGAAGCTTTACTCCCCCTGCTTAATATCACACAAGTCAAAAATGATTCCATTATCAAATAACAAGTTAAGCAAAACTAACCTTTCTGTGCATTCTTGCATAAATGTGTGATTTCTTCAGACATCACAAGAATGGTTTCCAGCAGCTCCTTGATTGTATAAGATTCCTCCATCATTGGTGCCTTGGCTTTCCCTTTCTGCTTCTTGGCTTTGGACTTCCCACTTGGTACAGAATTGATAGCAGCTGGTACTTCATGTTGATTCGCAAGCAGACGGGTGAGAAGCGATGGGTATGGCAAGTATAGCTTCGACTTGGAGTCTTTTGTTGAAGCAGCTACCTTCTTAATCTGGCTAAAGATAACTTTTCCCAGATTCAACGGAGTTCTGGTTCCAATATTATATGCAAGTTGTAGCCTCAACACACTGACATACCCTTCATTTGATGTTGGAAGCCAATTAGTACAGCAGAACGTGTACAGTTGAGAGTAGAGCTTCTCCAGATGAGCCTTCTTTACTCTGTTGAGATTCTTGATCACCCTTCCTGTCACTGTTTCTGCTATGTCTTCAGACAAAACACCTTCAAGCTTCTGTGGATTCGATCAATCGACCACATCAGGTGAACCTAACACCTCATTGATCTTCTCAGCCGAGATCACATACTTATAACCCCTCAGAAATACAGTCCTAGACTCACTTTCTTGCTCATGATACGGGATATTTGCCCAAATTTCAAACAGGACATCAGTCGAGTAATCTACCACAGTATCTAAAGACTCAAACAATCCTTGAGTAACTGAACTAATTCTGATACCTGATCATCAAACGTATAAGCATGCTCCACTATGAATCTTTCACTTGAGGAAGAATAAAGCTTATACCTGTGGTGAGCATCTGCAGAACTGAAGACTTGCTGATCTTACTCTTGAACCGTTGATTGAGTTGAAGCCTCTGTTTTGGTCGTGTGGCGAGTTTTGCGATTCACTGAACTAATGTTTTCATCCAAGCGACGCTTGCGATTTGTTCGTAACTCAATACCCTTTGATACAAAGGCTTTAGAGACTGAAATTACCTCGACTTCTTCCTAAACTTTGGACACTGCGTTCACTTGGGTTTTTGGTGTTATGAAAGTGAAATCTGGAACCCTAACAGCACTTTCTTGATTCATCCTTGCTTCAGTGTTCTTGAATTCTTTTTCTAGTTCACGAATCGGTGACTCTGCTCTTTGAATTGAAGACGGTGAATCAGCAATCGTCTTCGAAGACTCTCCAATTTTCTCTTCATCCTTCCTGACATTTAAATGCGACGTTTTGTCTTCACAAATAGGAGAACGAGAACTCGTCCTGAACTTGTAGCTCTTTCTATTCTCCTCTGCATCAATTTCCATCTGCGGTTTCTCCGATTCTTGAATCGTTTCTCTCTACACTACCCTCAATGGAAGACGCAACCCTATGGGTTGATAGACCACCATTGCTCGTTCCTGGTTTGTCACATACTGGATGATATCTCTCAGTGCAAATCCAACCGTCAACATCTCTTGACTTTCTTCCATTGACAACTCTCGATCTCTGCTTCGAAACCCTAGCACCCACAGTTGAAAGAGAAATTTTTGTTCTTTTCGTTGTGACTATTGCACTTTCCATTCACCCAACTTGCTTTATTTATCTCGGCACAACTTCTTCTTAAATGAATGGGCCTGGATTTCACACAAACAAGGCTTTTTCTCTAATTCTTTCGAATTTAGAGGTTAATGCGCACATGGACTAGAGTTAAATCAACTAACCGACTCATATCAAACACTTGATAAAACTCATTTTGTTCTCTACATTTATTATCTTGAGGGACCCAGATTAAACTTAACCCTATGAGCACAGAGATTTAAGTTCATTATAAATTTAACTTAAACCAGATTCACATTCTTTTTCAAAACAAATTGATCACATTTCAGAATTAAGTCTTACCTCTGCATAAACAGACTTTTTCCAAGAGACACAAATTCTAAGACTGCCCAGCAAGACTCCTTACTCTGTGAGACGTACGATCAAGATTAATATGTAATGGCTAGACTTTCACACCATCATGCCTTTATCACTTTGTTTAGCGGCATCTTGAAAGACCAAACGGATCAGGCAGCTGGAATTTCCTTTGGGTCGAACCAAAAACAATATCATCGACATAAATCTGTATGACTATGAACCCTTCCTTATTGTTTAGTGTAAACAAGGTTTTGTCAACACTGCCTCTCTCATAATGATTATCAACCAGAAATGTAGCCAACCGATCATACCATGCTCGAGGAGCCTGTTTAAGACCATACAGGGCTTTGTTTAGCTTGTATACATGATCAGGATGCTTGGAATCCTAAAAACCCTTTGGCTGTTCTACATACACCTCCTCTTATAGATTACCATTAAAAAATGCACTCTTGACATCCATCTGATACAGCTTAAAGCCCATTTTGCAAGCCATTCCAAACAGAAATCGGATTGATTCCAATCGAGCTACTGGTGCAAATGTCTCTTCAAAATCAACTCCTTCCACTTGTGAGTACCCTTGTGCCACAAGTCGAGACTTATTTCTGACAACATTTCCATCTTTATCAATCTTGTTCTTTAAAATCCACTTTGTCCCAACTACATTGACGTTATCAGGCCGTGGAACCAGTACCCACATATCCAGTCTTGAGAAATTAGATAGTTTTTCTTGCATAGATGAAATCCAGAAATCATCTTGCAGAGCATCTTTGTATGTCTTTGGCTCCATTTTAGAGACAAAACACGCATGTTCAACTATGTCGACAATACTTTGACGCTGGTTCATGAAGGCTACAAAACTTGTGATCGTACTTTCAGCCAGCTGCTTGAAATCAATCTGCTTTCCGCGTGTAACTCTTCCCCCCTGAATCTCTCCTATAACATCTGTGGAGGAGTGATTCTTGTACATTTGTTGTGTAGGTTGTACATAACTCATTTCTTGTGCCTCTGATTCTGTATCGGAACCTTGATTATCCTCATTGGGGTCATCAAGTGGTTGAATAGACAAGCTGAATGTAGAGGAGTCATCAATGACAACATTTATAGTTTCTTGAACCGTGGATGTCCTTTTATGGTAGACTTGAAATACTGTGCTTGATCCTGAGTAACCAAGAAACAGTCCTTCATCACTGCGAGAGTCAAATTTTCCCAGATGATCCTTATCATTGAGAATATAACACACACATCCGAACACATGAAAGTAGTGAACTGTAGGTGTTTTTCCTTTCCATAACTCGTAGGACATTTTGGTAGTTCCTTTTCGAATATACACCCTATTAATGATGTAACAAGTTGTGTTAACAGCTTCAGCCCAAAACGATTTAGGTGCATTACTTCAATGCAACATTGCTCTGGCCATTTCTTGCAATGTCCTGTTCTTTCTCTCAACCACTCCATTTTGTTGAGGTGTCCTTGGTGCTGAAAACTGATGTGCAATTCCTTGTTCTGAGCAAAACTTCTTGAAAACGTCATTTTCGAATTCTCCCCCATGATCACTCCGAATGTGTTTAATCCCTTCTCGTTCATTTTTCAACTGAAGTACAAGAATTCGAAAACTTTCAAATGTATCACTCTTTTCTCGAAGAAATCTAACCCATGTGTATTGACTATAATCGTTGACAACCACCAGAATATACCTTTTTCCTGCTAAACTTTCAACCTGGATAGGACCCATCAAATGCATGTGTACTAGTTCAAGGACATTCTTTGATCGGGCATCAGGCACGGACTTGTGTTGATTTTTTACTTGTTTTCCCGAACTACACAGACCACACACAAAGTCTGGATTACCTTTAAGTTTAGGCAGATCTCTGATAATTTCCTTTGACGATAATTCAGCCATTGTTTTGAAATTCATATGACCAAGTCTTTCATGCCACATCTGAATTTCACTCTCTGATCTTGACGTCATGCACTGTGTTCCTGGAACCCACATATAACAGTCATTTGCAGTTCTCACACCTTCCAGATGAACTGCTCCTTGATCATCAATTGCTCGACATGTTGACCTTGTAAATATCACATCTAATCCCGTATCACAGAGTTGACTAACGCTAATCAGATTTGCCTTTAATCCATCAACTAGATATACATCAGTCAATCGCGGGTCCATTGCACTGGTGGTCTGTCCTTTGGCACGAATTTTTCCTTTAGCTCCATCTCCAAATGTTACTATGCCAGCCCTCCTCTCCTGTCATATGCTTAGAGAAACCACTGTCAAAGTACCACGTCCCTTTTCCTGTTTTGCTGTCCAATTTACTCTCAGCTATAAAAGAAACCCTACTGTAAAGATCCATCTTTTTGACCCACATTTGTTTCCTATTATTTCCATTGTAGGCAAACTTCTGTTGTCTCCATATCCGCTGAACTAGTTGATGAAACCGAAAGCATTGGAATTTCATGTGACCTTGTTTTCCACAATACCAGCAGCTAAATTTCTTCTTCCAACCTGTCTGACCGTAAACAAGCTTCTGTTCCTTCCACCCTAGACCAGATCTCGAATATGTCATCTCAGCATGCTGATCATGACCTTCTTTTTGAGATTTCTCGACACCGGCGGAGTTATTTGATGCACGTACAAACTTAACCTCACTTACAGCTGCACCTTTGTATCCAAGACCATAGATTTCCTTGTCTGTCCTTCCCATAGTGAGTAGATAGTCAAGATCCTTGGTTCCTTTTGACAGCATCTTTATCTGTTTCATTTGTTCGGACAAGCGTCGTTCAAGTTTAGAGTTCTTGGTCGTAGTATCAGCCAGTTCCTTCTCCGCATTAGCCAGTTGATTCATAATCAACTGTTTCTCTGATTTTAGTCGAGTATTTTTTTCCTTTGTGTAACAAGAGATTCCACCAGGAGTTTGAATTGATCATCAGGTGCAATATCAAGCTCATCTTCAGAATCTGTTTCTACCACATCTTTTTCAGATTCGTTCAAGGTTGATGGATCATTCTCTTGATCACTATCAACTGTTTGATTCTCCTGATTTACAATCGTTTGAACCACCGTTTGTTCGGTATTGTCTTCCTCTTGTTCTTCTAGATCCACAATACCGAGTCGTGCTACAAAGTGATTCAAAATGTCCCCATCATTTTTGCTGTCACTGTCAGAGTCACTCATTGATGCAATAGCAGATTTTCCACTCATCCGAGAAATACATTCATTCTTAGTGTGCCCATATCCTTTACATTCATAACACTGAATAGTCATCTTCCTTTTGGTTGTAGGACACTCAGACTTGAAATGTCCATACCCTTGACATTCAAGGCACTGTTTGTCAGCTTTGTACTTATCCTTATCAGAAGGGACTTTGGCAGATGCTTGAAATTCTCGTCTTTGTCCTCTCTCAGCTTTTCTCAAGAATCGTTTGAAAATTAGTCCAACCTTTTCTTCCAGATTTTCAAACACCTCTTTCTCACTCGATTCTTTTTCAGTAACAAGTGCTACACTCTTTCCTTTGTTTGTCAATTTAGGTGTTATCTGTAATTCATACGCTTGCATCATCCCTACCACTTAGTCAAATTTCAGAGTATCTGAGTTTTGAGATACTTCAAGTGCTGATCTGTGTCCATGAAACTTTGATGGAAGACACCTTAGGAATTTTTGACCAATTTCTTATCTTTGTAAGTCTTTCCTAGGATCAGGGCTTCATGTGCAAGAGATCACAGTAAACTGCTGAAATCAGCAATGGATTCATCCTCTCCCATGGACAAGTTCTCAAACTGAGATGCAAGAATATCGATACGAGTCCGTTTTACACTGCTAGTTCCTTCAAACCCAACTTGAAGTATATCCCATGCTTCTTTAGCACTAGTACATCCTTGTACTCTTTTAAACTGATTGCTGTGAAGTGAGCTGAGTATCGTAGACAAGGCCTTTGAGTTCCACTTAGCATCAGATTTCTCCTCTGCTGTCCACAGTTTCTTGGGTTTAGGTTTGAGGTTTCCATCTTCACCCTTGATCATAGGAGGTTCCCATCCTTCCTCAATAGCAAGCCAAGCATCTGAATCTATTCCCTGAATATTTTGTGCCATCTGAACTTTCCAATGTCCATAATTGTCTGGATCCAGTTTCAGAGTTTTTGCAACCACAACTAGCTATTGTTGCAAGTTTTCCATTTTGTTCTCCAGAATCTAACACCTGAAACAGTTAACAAAGTTATGCGACAAACCGCTCTGATACCAATTGAAAATGGAATATGACTTGCAACAATCAATTCAACATAGAATTACGTTTTTATTGAGAACTTACTTTCTACAAAAGACAATCCTAATGATCGAATTCTTAACAAGACTATCGATCTAAAAACAACTTTTAATATCCGATAACCTAGACCAAACAATCAACAAGACTTTTCTAAACTTCGATGCCTAAGTTCCTGAAAAGTTTGGTTTACAATTGAGATCCCTTTTATACTAAAGAGCTCATTAATCATTTTCCTGATTTTTCGGAATCTAACTAAATCTTATCGATCTCCTCCTTATCAAGATATTCTTCTTGATAAGTCTTATCGCATATTTGAATTTTGTATCTCAAACACTTCCCCGAACCACGTGCTTCTCTCTTATTATCAACAGATCCAAGTCACGTGACATCCAACCTCTTCAGTGTTTGTACTTTTTTGCTTGTTAGTACAATTTCTTGAAGCAAAGATATATGGCAACAATTCAATCATTGGTAAGGTCTCAAATATGAAGAACCAAAGCCAGGTGGCAAGGATCCAACCTTGAACACTACGAAGTGCTGATAAGTATATAGAATAGGCGAGATCCTTCTTGTATAAACCTCACAGTCATGAAGCTCTGCGTTCTTTCTGGTAACTTCGGTATTTTGATGATTGGTATCTGCTACGTTGACGTGATTTCGCCCTTGTCCAGGACCAAAGCTCCTATTCAAATACATTCTCTAACCTAGTGTATTTTTTCCTTGGTTATTCAATTTTTGCAAACTGCAAAACTAGATGGAGAGACAATTAATATTTGATATATATATTATATATATATATATATGAAATAATTATATCATTTTGGTGAATCTATTGTCCTGGTTTTTGTTATGTATATAATATTTTTTTTATAATCTACAGAACTAAATTATATGTAATTTCTTCCTTTTTTTGTATTGTGTAATGTATTGATATATATTTTATCTGTATTTATTGTAACTATATTAACAATTGACATGTATGTCGAAGACCATCTTGAGTGGTAGAGGTCATCTCATTTTCAGATGGGTTTTATCCGTGATGTAGAGAATTTCACGATCATTCCTCGAATAAATTTATTTTGCGACATTGTAGAATAGAGGGAACTTTTCCCTTTAGAAGCCATCGAAAAAGCGAGTGTTCAGTTTGTCCTTTATCTAACTCTGCAGTAAGTGGTGCGTTCGAATTTCATCCATCTTAAGTTAAAAAATTTTGGTTATAGATTAGGTATTATCGATTCAATTATTGTTGACAAAAAAAAACCGTCTGAAGAACCGGTTCCGAACAGTTTTTATACGGATTTTGTCGTATGGAACTGTCTTGTCCCTTGCAGTGATATAGACATATTTACCTGAGCTTTTTCATCTACTTTTGAATGTATGAATGAGAGAAACGTTCATGAAATTAGAGCTAAAAGTCAAAGTCACAATTATAGTAAGATTTTTCTGATTTGAAAAATAAAAAAATAAAATTAGTAGATATGTAATGTTATGGCGAATTAATAGCTTAGTTTTCATGCATGGTCAAAGTAACAAATAAAGGCCACTACAAAAAAATCATGCATAGGTCATTACTAACTTTATATAATATAAGTAAATGATACGTTACAGAGTCACTTATTTACAAGTAACACATTATATGTAATTTAGCATCATTTGGAATAAACGATATTATTACTACATCTTTTACATTAATAAAATAAGATTGATACAATCTATTATTGATTTACATACTTAAAAATAAACGACGTAAAATATAAATTTACATCGATTGAAAAAATGATGTATCTAATCACTATTTTAACATCAATTAAGTAATGATGTTAACATTGTTTCAATTTAAAAATTGATACATATAACCTAGTTAATATCACTTAAGTTAATTGATGTTAGTGAATATTAATTTGTGTCAATTAAAGTAATAATTGACCATATTATTTATAATTATTTTAGAAACTGGTAAAGTTTTGATAAAAGTAAATGATCTTTTTCAATACAAAAAGTATGAAATAATTACAACTCTACTTATAAAACACACATATAATTATATCGTCTGAGAAATTATTGGTTATAGGTTATGTTTTTTTGTGATCGTTCGCGACTGAGACCAACGACTATAACTAGTGATCACGATTAAAAATTTAATTTTTAATTTTTTCAACGTCGTTGATCGCTGGTTCAGCGACTGACATAAAAAACGACCTCAGCAAGCAAAAAAAAATATTCTTTATCGACAACTCTTTTTCAAAATAAGATAACTAAAATTCAAGTAACTAATAATATAATAACAATATAAAAAAAAGATTCTAACTAAACTAAACATAAAATAAATTAGTGTAAATAAAATTAATTACGTATTTATTTTAAATTTATTTTATGAAAAAAAATTGATTTTGTTTTAAAAAACTATATAATTTATCTTTATTTATGTTTAATTTTTTATTTATTTATTTTGCTTAATAAAACTTTGCTGTTATTATTTTAACTTTTTATTTGAACTTATATTTTTTACTTTATATTTACTTATTTTTAGATTTCTTCATTTTATAATTTTATTTATATAATTTTATGAGTTAATTGTCCAATATGCCACTTTTTCTTTTAAAATTGTATCAAATACTCCTTTTAATAAACCTTATGCCGAATGCCATTTGTTTAGAAAAAAAAGACAATTATATTCCAGTTCTTTCCTTAGTTTATGTTAAAAAAAAAAAGAGGAAGGGTTTCTATCTCCAAAAATCTTTGTTGTTGTTTTTATCTTTTTTCTCTTTGCCTATTCTTTGTTTAAAATTTTCGTTTTTGTGTTTTTCAATTTTGTGTGAATGTATTATAATATCACTTATATTATATCCTTATTGCGTTGATTTTGCAAGAATTTCAATTCGGATATGGACTAATCTAGGGTTTGCTCCTCCCTGATGATCCTAGACTATTTTTGGTCATTTTGATTATCTTCCATTCGATTTTGTTTTTCTGGGTTTTCTCTGTTTTGTTGTTCTTCAGTGAGCTTGTTTGACATGGTCTGCATATGTTCATGGACCAATTATTGGACCTAATTTGGTTGATGTAATCAAGAAAAATTTATTTTTTCTTGATTTCCGGTTTGTGATTTGTTTCCATTTATGAATTCATTGGCTGAACTAGGATTTGGGTTTGTTATAATGTGTTTATGGATTTTGCTTTTTGTTTTTAGAGGATAAGAAGACGAAGTCATATATTGAAATTGATAAATTTGTTTTTCTTCATCATTCTTCTTCATCTCATGCTTCTGGTGCCTCTACTTCGAAGAGCAGTGATAATGGCGTTGGAAAATCAGGGAATTTGCAGAATAATGGAATTTGCATTGTGGACGTGGACTAAATTGTGTTCCATCAGTTGTCTCTTATTTTGTTTTTGTGTCTCATTGATTTGGTTGACAAAGACATGGACCAAATTTTGGTTGTCCATAAATGTTTGCCCTCAGATTGACATGGACCATTTTTTCATATGCTTTCAATATTGTTTTATAATCCTGGGCCAATAAATTGTCTATAGGCTATACTAAAATAAAGGACAACACATTTTCACAGAAGTGGGCCATCCCGTCCTCCCGTTGTCTTTCATTTGGTTTTTGTTTCTCTTCTAATTTGTTATATGTTTCATAGGTATTTTTTAGGGACCTAAACTAATCTGTAGATTATCTTTGACACATCAAACTCAAACAGCTGGACATGGACGTAGACAATCATACTATGCTGGATGTGGACATAACCATATAAATAATCATGGACATGGACGTGGACGATGACATATCGTCCACGTCCTTAAGATGCTAATATCTTCCCGTTCATTTTGGATTCTCTCCAAACATGGGATCAACATTTAAATGGGCCCGGACATGCACTCTCTCTATGTGCCCTCTTCTTTATTTATTTTAAGATCAGAAATATCTTTTTATCTCTAAAAAAGAGGTATTTAACACAAGGTGGGTATTTGGCACAAACTACAAACTCAAAGGGGCATTTCACATAAATTTCCCTAATTTTATTGTTATTTTTTTATCTTACTTATTTATATTAAATTTTTTTTTATAATTATATTTTAATAAAAAATTGTTAATATTTTAGATTTAAATTTATTCACTTTTATTATTTTTATTTTTAAAATTTAATTTTTCTTTAAAAATTACTTTTTTAGTTAAAAATTGTTTTGGTCACTAATATTATTTTTTGGCGATCACGATTGCTGGTCGCGGTCGGTAGCTAGCGCCGAAAGAACAAGGCCATATTTAATGCCTTTATCTCTTTGTTCATATTTATCTAATATTAGTTTTGATATTTATCTACTATTTTTTCTAGTTAGGATTTTATTAATAAAGATTACATTGTATTATTTGAATAGGAGACTATTTAAAAACAGAGTTCATATTTTGATAAAAGATCATTAGAGCCTAAGATTTATTTTATATCTAATCATACTAAAAAAGGTATGTGCATTGCAGCTCTGTAAGCTCGCTAATTTCTCTCATTCCTTGCTTGTCATAATAATTTCACCATTCTCAATTCTTTTTTTCTTTGTGCTGGTTTGGCCTTATCTTTTTTCTTCTTTCGTAGACTCTATTTTAAATGAATTAAAACTATAAAAATCTTATTATATAAAGAAGGGTTTTTCAAAGTTAGCAATCAACAGGATACTTCCACGTGTCAGATCCAATGATCTAAAATAGTCCTAGATTTATTTGTTTTTTAACACTAGATAAAATATATCTTTAAATAAATTTCTTCAATATTTAGATAATCCTAATCAAAAAAAAAACCTAACATAAAAAAAAATTTAATCCAAAAGGAAATCTGGAATATTAATTGTTAAAAAATTAAATATAACAAATGATCCAAAAATATAAAGAAAGGTTTCTCAAAGTTAGCAATTAACAGGATCATTACACGTATCAGATCCAATGATCCAAAAAATTTCAGGATTTATTTATTTTTAAAAAACTAGATAAAATATTTCTTTAAACAGATTTCTNAGATAATCCTAATAAAAAAAGAATTCCTAACATAAAAGAAATCTTAATCTAAAAGGAAATTGGGAATATTAATTGTTAAAAAATTAATTTTAACAAAAAGTAATTTTCATTACTAATCGTATTATTAAAAAATATTATATTAAAAACTTACTTTTATAAAATGAAGTATTATTATTATTATCTTATTATATAAAGAAGGGTTTCTCAAAGTTAGTAATAAAAAGGATTCTTCTAGTGTCAAATCCAACAATCTTATTATATAAAGAAAAGTTTCTCAAAATTAGTAATTAAAAGGATTCTTCCATGTGTCAAATCCAACGATCATAAAAATTTTGGTGATATATTTAAAACAATAAAAAAAAATTGTAACTATATCACAAAATATTTATATCTATTTAAAATCTTATTATATGAAGGAACCAAATCTTAACATAAAAAAGAATAGTAAATAACTAACTATATCATAATCTTAAAATAATACTAATATTGTTAATATTCTAATAGAAAAATTAAAGGCAGAATTTTAAAAATGCCCCTCAAAGGAGGACATTTTCATCACTGCCCTCATTTTGGACATTTTCATATAATGCCCCTCATTATGGAAAAATGACCAAAATACCTTTATATTATTATTTTTACATATTTTTAAAAACTTTTTTCCCGCCAAAAAAATTTTTCCCGCAAAAAATTTTTCCTCTATTCGAAAATATTTTCCCGCCAAAAAAAATTTATAAGGGAGTTTATAAAATGTTTTTATAAGAGAGCTTATAAAATTTATAAGGCTTTATAAGAGAGCTTATAAAATTTATAAGGTTTTATAAGAGACCTTATAAAATTTATAAGGCTTTATGATAGAACTTATATAACTTATAAGGTTTTATAAGATAACTTATAAAATTTATAAAGTGTTTATAAAAAATTTATAACGTGCTTATAAAATTTTATAAGGTATTTACAAAAATTTATAAGAGACCGTATAAAAATTTATAAGACTTTATAAGAGACCATATAAAATTTATAAGACTTTATAATAGAGCTTATATAATTTATAAGGCTTTATAAGAAAGCTTAAAAAATTTATAAGGTGTTTATAAAAAATTTATAACGTGTTTATCAAAATTTATAAGGTTTTATATGAGAGCTTATAAAATTTATAAGGTGTTTATAAAAAATTTATAAGATGTTTTTAAAAATTTTGGCGGGAAAATTTTTTTTTTGGCGGGAAATTTTTTTTCCATAAACTTTCTTTTTCGAATTTCGATTAAAAAAAATTTTGGCGGGAACTTCTTTTTTGCGGTAAAAATTTGTAACAATTCTATTGAGGATATTTTAGTTATTTTTGTATTAAGGAGGGGCATTTTTGAAAAGATGAATGTCAAGGGGCATTTTTGAAAAGGGGTACACTAAAAAGGACATTTCTCAAAATTTCTCAAAATTAAATGCATTAAAATAATTATTAAAATTATATCTATTTACAATAATTATAAAGTAAATTATATATATATATAATTATCTATATACATTAATCCATCGATATTACAAAGATCTTACTTATAAAATAAAAGTTATATATAGATATTTATTTATATAGAGATTAGTCAACATCGAATATCCTAATATATTAGTAACATATTGGTAACAAAGCTATATTGGTAAGATAATTATCAAGTAAGATTGGTAACAAGTTAAAGAAAAATAACTATCGATATTGGTTTTAAATAAGATACAATTATCGACTTAGTTTAGTTTTTTATATATATCTTTGATATTAATCCTAACAAAAAATATGATCCTAAATTCCTAATTTTAACAGAAAATAATTAGTTAAATATATCCTATATAAATATGTGTATCTAAGATCTCAATCTTAATTTAAAAGGAAATTGTGAATATTAATCAATATATATACATAAACATATAGACAATTTTTCAACTCTCTTCAAATTTTTTAGCTTTCTTCAACTTAATTATTTCTCTTTTGTTTACATCCAACACAATAGACAAATAAAAAAAGGTAAACATTTAAAATTAAATGTATCATTATTTTGTTTAACAAATATTAATATAATATTTTATCAATATTTATATACATATATAAAATATATATATATATATGTTTTATGAATAAAAATCTCATCATCTCAATTACTTAATTTTTATAGGTTAAATAACAATAAACACAAAAATTTAAAACAACACAAGTTATTTACATTAATCAGCAAAAAAAGTTTGTATCATCGTACGGTGATATGAATTTTAAGAAAGTGGGAAGCAAGAATTTTAAATGAAAATAATGAGGTTATATGAATAAATTTTCTC
Organism: Lepidium aucheri; assembly: GCA_900406435.1. NCBI lineage: Eukaryota > Viridiplantae > Streptophyta > Magnoliopsida > Brassicales > Brassicaceae > Lepidium > Lepidium aucheri. Next base: position 14,756 of record OVBA01001692.1, on the reverse strand, counting down.
TTACTTGATAAAAAAGTGAATTTTAATATGTTTTTCCTTATTCGACAACAGTTTTATTATCCANTAAATTTTTCTACAACATGAGAATACTATTCAAGGCTTTATGCATCATTTTCTTATGGAAAAGTTTGGAAATGCACTGTATAAAATAATTTTTATCGAAATTTGTAATTTTATCGGAATTCATTATTTTAGTATGCAAGATTGCAATAAAAATTACAAAGTTAGAAAATATTGAAACAACTCAAAATAATCATATTATAGACCCGAAAAGATCTAGAAGATGTTTGACACACAATTTGGCCAAACGAGATATGGATTTATTATAGGATTATATAGTTTAAAATATTTTATTATACTAATTATTCATAATATTATAAATATGTTAAATATAATTTTTTAAAACCCGTGCATCGCACGAGTCGATATCTAGTATATTATAAAAAATACTAAACGATGTTAGTTACAAAAAAAATATAGATATTTTAATTAGCTTGATAAAATGTTTTGTTATTGAGATCGAAAGATATCTTATATTTTACTGTTTCAAATATATTTAGTTGTAGATAAGCTTATTATTCTTTTGACCTAAACCCAATCATTTTAAAATCCTAAGTTCATTATATATAGGTGGTTAGATCTTTTTATTCCTCATAACTCTAACTGTAATAAGCTCTTCTTTCAAACAATTTTTTTTCTTATATATACCATAACCTTGTGAATTAATATGACATCATGAAGGATAAATGAGAAATAAATGGTGAAAAAATTAGAATAATACGAAATTTGTGAGTATATTTTAGACACTCAGATATGTCTATAGGTGAAAACAGTTTTTAAATTTCATGTTGCCATTTAAACTTATGATTGGTTTAACTGTGCAGATTTATTGTATATCGGATATGCAAATAGCAAAGTTCATAACTGATTTTCCGACAAAGTAAAAAGAACCAGAAAGTGATCTACTTATCGTTGAAAATCTCTCGAGGTCTAATTTTTAGATCTGTTTGTAGAGACAGATTCGGATTTACGGTTCATCGGATAACCGATTTATAAACACGCTATGTTACAAGATATTAGAGAAGAACGTGTTTTTGTTGTCAAATAACTAATTTTAGATTTTAGATTTTTAATTTTTTGTATTTTTCCTAATATTTAAGTGTATTATTTACGTATTTATTTTTTGTTTAATTTAAATCTAAAATCTTTTAGCATCGTTTATACATTATAGATTATAGATTAGTTAAAACATTATAATAAATAAAATAAAAGTGATGAGATAACAACAAAGAAAATAAAATCTTTCAGATCATTTATAAACGGATATAAATTTCATTATCACTTAAAAAATAGATATTAACATCATTTATCATAATTGATTCAAGTTTTACAATCTTGACACAAATATTAACTTCATTTTTTAAAGTGACACAAAGTTGACAACAATTATAGTAAATTATACAAATATTAACATCATTCATAAATAGGGTGATCGGTATAATTCCATCCCAATATATTCATATAACTATGAATGTACCTAAATATTAAGACGCTTGTTAATTACACACAAAACTAAAATTAAAACTCAAATTCCACCCGAACTATCACATATGGTACTAGGAACACCCGAAGTTTGTCCCTCTTCTTAGTTGTACACAAGAACACAGTTAAATATCTAATTTAATCCAAACTAATATACAGCATCAAAAACACCTAAAAGATCGAAATATTTTCTTATAAACAAAGTCATTTTCGGGTCGAATTTTTTTGGGTTTTCGGTTCCACTGGTTTAAGACTCATTCAAGTATTTATAATTTTTGGATTGGGTTCAGTTCGAGTATAGAAATGGTCCGAATTCAGTATTTTTATTTATTTTCATAAGAATTCAAAAATTAAAAATTGGGTAAAATTTGATTTTTAATTATAATTTTGTGTGCAATTAAGAAGAGGGACAAACTTCAGGTGTTTCTAGCACTATGTGTGATACTTCACATGGAATTAGAGTTTTAATCTTAGTTTTATGTGTAATTAGCAAGCGACTCAATGTTTAGGTATATTCATAATTATATGAAAGTTTTGGGTGGAATTAAACCGATGACTATTATCATTATAACTAACACAAAGTTGACATCAATTATAACAATCGATATAACTATTAACATTATTTATAATAACTGATACAAATATTAACATCATTTTTTACATTTAACACAAGTTAACATCAATTATCACAAATGATAAAAATAGTTACATCAATAGTCTAAAATAACATAAAATATTTGAGTCACCACTTTTATATCAATTACATAAATAATGCAAAATACATTTGTGTCAATTAAATAATGATACTGATGTAAACAAACAAAATAAACAATATAATAGACCTAAATTTTAGTAGTGGGCTTCAAAGGTTGTCTAATATAATAAGTATAAAAACTCATATCAATTTTATTACAGAATGAATTAGATATATATAAAACATTAACATGTTGGAAATACTTACTCATGTCAATTTTATTACAGAATGAAGATATTCAGAACAGTGACGAAGTGTTGGAAATATTTTACTCGTATTGAATAATAATTGCAAGTAAACTAATAAAAGTTTACAAATATAAGAAAAAAAGATCAAATTGTACATATATATAAAGAAGTAATTATATCTATTTTTGTGTCTTTCCCAAATCTGAAAATTGTTGAAATGCCATCTTTTGATAAAACAAAATCACAATTGCCACTCTGTCTATTTTTCGTTTTCTTTTACAATTTTCTTTTCATTAAAACTAATAAAAAAAACCATGAAAATTGAGTTTATTTATGGATCCAACCACTGACCCGACTAAACCCGACCCGCCCAAGTTAATATCTCTAATTTCTACTTTTTGGTTTCCCGTTTTAACATGTGTGTAAAATCCCTAATTTTTGTTCTGATCCCCTTCGACAATAAAAGGCGACAGGATTCACAAGCAATCACACGACGGAAAAGACAAATCCTACAATCCTCTCCGGCGATTTTGAGTTCCGAAGCCATTGTTCATCCGATCAATCCCAACCCATCTCCTCTCTGGTATTGGTAAGTTTGTATACCCAAATCCTTTTTTTTTTGGAATCTCTTGTTTTTGTTTTTTCGAAATAGAAAAGGTTGTTTAAACCTTGTTTGAATATAGTTGTTTAAAGAAGAAGTTGTTGATTCTTTGATCTGATGAGCTTGCCTTAGAGTATGAATCGTTAATAAATTTCTCATGGTTAATTTTTTAGATTTCGTTGGATTTGAATCCAAAAGAGCTAGTTTTTGATTCGATAGATTTCCCATATTTATTTATTTATTTTGCATGATATCTTTGATGATGTTACTGATAAAAGATAGGTGGAGAAAGGGGATAAAGACAGAAAAAAAGACATGAATAAGGTACATTTAGGACAATCAAGACAATTGTGTATTGTTCTGTCATTTGGTACAATTAGTACAATTAAGAACAACTATAAAGTTTTGTTTTTTTCTTGTTTTTTGATCTTGCAAGACATATCTGATGATGATACATATTCTCTATAATTTCTGGTTAGTGTTTTGGAAAGAAAAATGCATATTCTCCAGGACTATGTGGCCGGTTAGAGGGTGGTACTCCCAATACTGGATTCGTATTGATCCATACCCTTCCCTTTGATATTCCAATTGAGTCTATGGCACCTAAGAATGTTAATGTCTCTGAAGATGGTGAGGAGAATAATGATAAAGAGAACGAAGAGGAGAAGGAAGATGGTGATAAGATTGAGAAGGATAAATAAGAGAAAAATCAGGAGAAAATGGGAAAAAGAGAAAGGACATAGAAGAGACGAAGAAGGTGAAAGTGAAAAATGATGGGGTAATACAAACTTGGTGCTGAGAATAACAAAAGAGGATAGAAGAACGGATATTGGGTTATGCATTCTGGTATTTTGAACAACTTGGTCCGATTTACAAGGTTATTGTATTTTGGAACAATTTAGATAACTTATATTACTGTCCCACTGGTACAAATGTAAACGTCAAAAATATTTAAGTTTAAATGTCTAATTGGTAAAACTATAAACGGAATTAAGCACAAAATTTCCAAAATCTAAAAAGAAAAGAAATGGACAAGTTAAAAGGAAAAAATAAAATAAAAAATAGGAAAAATATAGAAAATATAAATATAAAATAAAAATTCCAAATTTTAAAAAATTTTGAAAATTTGAAAACTCCCTCCCCTCTTTGTTTATTAAAAGTATGGGCATAGATAAAATTAGTTGTCGAGTTGTACAATCATCCATATAGTTGTATTTAGACCATTTTTGGATTTTTGTAGTTGGACCTTATGAAAGATAAATGTTTTGTTTTTGGACTCTTGATTTTACTCTTTTAATCACTAGTTAGGAAGTTTCCACTATACAATATGTTCAAATTAATAGTATTCACATCTTTTCCTTAGTAAACGGGTGACAATTGACATAAGACTCCTTATACTAATACTAGTGTTTTGTGGAAAACACAAAAATGTTTTCAAAATTTGAATAATTTTTGTTTTATTCAACTCTAATTTTTTTCTTATGTGTTTTGGAATAATTACATTGCTTACTTACAGAATTTCACATATAAGTTGAAAATAATGACAAATTACTATTTCATACACAGTTGGACTAAACTGAACCAATTGTACCAATCGACCAAGCTGAAACAATTGTACTAAACAAAAAGCTACTAATCCGTACACAATTGTTCTCAGTTAGACCAACCGACAAATACACAGACACACACAGAAATTAAGAATTTCTTCTACACGAACTAAAAGGTCAACGACATCCAAATGGTTACTCATCCGGCAATCCACAATCACAAATTCATCACGTGATACATTTTCACAATCATTATTACCAACGTTTTTGTCAAAAAAATCTCCATCATCTTGGTATGTTCTTCTTCTTCAATAGTTAGGATGCCAACATTGTCTACATTTTCCATCTCATCAACTCTACCATTTAAAACCAGCTCCCTATAATTTACACCATATGCACTTCCTCTCTATGCTCTTGAAAGTTGGTCTATCTTCTCATTGTTTTTCACACCATTCAATAACTCTACTTGCAAAATACGTTTCAGCCTCTCTTTATCCAATGACGTCAAATAAATCAAAACTTCATCATCATCTACAATATATGTCTCTCTCCAAGCTTTATATAGAGTGTAACTCAATCTGAGCTTCCCGGTGGTTTCATCTATCTCAATCTTCCTATGTATCTTATTTACTAAACACTGTATAAGTTATCTCCACCATAGAGGAAGTCTTAACAATATAGCATATACACAATTTCTTAAAATCTATTCATGATCTTCTGAATAGCACCCTCCATAGTCAAATTGCACGTTTTTGTGCATGTTCTTTAACGCCTTCTGTAAATAACATAAAACAAAATTCATTCAGGAATTACACAAATTTTAACAGTTGTACCTAAATGTACCAGCTGGTCCGTTATCTCTTAGAAATACTAATTGCTTAATAGTTGTGCCAAAATATAGTAGTTCGAAAAAATTAGCAGGATCTGTTTATAAAATCAGGTTGATTTGGGTATTCTTGTTTTCTTCTCATTCAACACGATTCAAGACAACTATGATAGTATTTATCAAAGCACATACCTAATCATCACTATAACTGTTAATACCAACTAAGTTTGATACCCAATCAAGCAATTTTCATTTCAAAATTCCAACTAAATGTGATACTCAGCAAGGACGTAGGAGATAAGTGGATAAAAAACTTGTCAACAATGGCGGAGGAGAAAAGTGGATAAGAAACCGACGAGATGGATCGAGCTTCAGGCGCATGAACAGAGAAAGAGAGGAAGCTCAAGCTTTGTCGTCGAGGAAGAACCGAGAATTTTTTGTACGTTTAAAGAAAATAAAATAACAAAGCTTCCTCAAATGAAACATTCAAGTTGAATGAGTGTGTTTCTCAAGGGTAAAATAGAAATATAACATAATGAGTGGCAATGAGATTATAGAGTGGCAAATATGATCATAAATTTTTCAAAAGTGACATTTAAGATTGTTGTTTCTGTTCCATACTAAGAGAGCTTGTAATGAATGGTTAAAATTGATTGAATCCAACTATTTTCTATGACAAAAAAATGAAATAGAAGGTAAATGACAATTAATGAATGGTAATGAGAACTTATAATGAATTGGTTAAAACTAAATGATCCTGCAACTTTTCGTGACAAACAGAAAAAATAACATATATTTTCAATAACAATTTAAAAAGTAACATATTCGTTTAAGATATAAATTTTTAAGAAAATGGTGTGAAATGTCACTTTGAAATTTTAAAATTGTGTCAAATGTTATGCACCTTTTTTGACTTTTGTTTGTTGACTTTTGTAATACGAAATGATCATTTTGCCCCTTCAGCCATCTTATTTTTTGACTTCTGATGACATTAAAAATTATAGCGAGTAGGTAAACGACATGTGTCTGAATTTGTGTGTCGACGTTGGACATAGACAAATGTCTATACTGGACATTGAATTTCGTCTATTTTGGACACCAACATGTTAATGCTGGCAAGTGATTAACACGTATTAGATTTTTGTACGCCGTTGTAATACAGATTTGTCTGTGGCGGACAAGTTTATACTGGACATAGACATTTCGCCATTCTGGACATCGACATGTTAATGCTAGCAAATGGTTAACACGTGCCACAGATTTATGTACGACATTGTAATAATGATTTAGCTGCGATGGACATTTCACATTGGATATCGACATTTCGTCCATTTTGGACATCGACATGTTAATAATGACACATCATTCACACGCGTCAGAATTCTGTATGATTATCAATAAAATTTGTCTACAATGGACAAGTTTCTATTTTTCTATAATTTTAACATAATTTTTAAGGGGCGTGATGGTCTTTTCTTTGATGCCATAATCCTTCAAATCATGGTATTGCACACAATTTCGAAATTCTAATGGCATTGCACACAATTTCTTTTCCACTTTCAGAGTGGCATAGGTGACAAAACTCTCAATTTTTTTTTTATACTTTTTCAATATATTGTAGGTTTGTATGAATGAGAGAAACTTTCAAAAAGTTGGAACTGGGAGTAGAATTAGTAACATTCTTTTAGTAGATATGTAATGCAATATCGAATTAATGGCCTAGTTTTCGTGAAGTAACGCAGTGTATAGATATATATATATATATATATATATATATAACAGACTATTTTTCATTATAAGTTAACAATTAGAAAAAGAAAGAAATATGTATTAGTGCAAAGACAAGAGAAAAAAGAATGGAAGCACTTTTACAAAACAAAAAGAACAAAGAATGGAAGCAAACACTTAATGTGACCCTGAATGTGAGAGAAGATATATATGAAGTATAAGGGTAACTATCTGAAGGGTTTATTCCGACTCCAGATTCGGAACTATAGCCGAAGAGAGCTCTATATGTGAAACCCGAACTGCACCGATTAGTCTCTCCGGCAATTCTTCCGGTGTATTTGCCTGCAAAACCCAACATGGTTCAAACCTTAGCTACCTCGGCAAATCAATATGTCACTGGGTCAGTTTATTGATGAAATTACCTGTACAAGGAAAGCCATTTCCACAACTAGAGAGGTGATTACGCCAATGACGAGGCCCAGAACTCCATTTGCAACAGTAGATGAACCAATATCTACATCAATCTGCATCAACAGAACAAAAGTATTTTTGGGTTATGTTTAGTTTGAAAAGCATTCATAAACTAGATTGATGGGTCCGCTCACTTCTAAGTATGTCGGGCCACGGATGTAGTTGCAGTCAACTGCTTTACCAAGAAGACATGGAGTGCTTCCAACGCTTTGCCGTACAATCCATGAGCCCTTTGCATATAATTTGGTACTATGTGAATAGACAACTTTCTATAGAATTTTTATATACTTGCATCAGTAATCACAAAGAGATGGGCATACCTTAGGAACTAAAGGTACCAGCTTTAGCCTACTATTCCGGAATTCATCATCACCATCCACAAACCGTTGCAAGAGGGACCCGGGTACGAGTTCTTTCATCACAAAATAAAACACCATACTGTAGTGTGTCGATCCAGGAACCTATATGAAAACAAGTTTTAAACCCTAAATATATACAGCTTTGTGGTTTGTAAACTATAGTTGATGGGCAAGGCTTACTTGAACATTTACCACCAGTGAGAATAGACCTTTTTCTGCAGCAACCTGAACATGTTTATCAAAAGGCTCAATAATCTATCTGAGTAATTAAGATTCATTTACAAGCTCATGAATACTATTTGAAGAATTTTTAGGATTTAAGTGGAAAGTTTTCTCCATTAGGGAACTACATTTATGGTGCTTGTGTTTCTTACTTGTGCTGCACAGCCCTTGCGTCTAGCAACATGATCTATTCTTTTACTGTCTTTGAACCAATCGACAGCAACAAGATGCATAAGATGCTTCCCAGCAGGTATCTTTGATGTATTGTTAAATAGACAGGAACTGAAGTTAGCTGGATGTAAGAGCTGAGCCATTCTAAAATTAACAATACACAGTTTTCCCAACCTTTCTTTTATCGTTACAGAAACTCTTGCCCCGGACTTTGAAGTTGTTCCCATCAGAAGTCCTCCAGCAGTTACGTGCGTTTTCGTTTTCATTGCACTTAAGGTTACCCGAGAAGAATGACAGATCAATGTTGTGAGAAGGTTCTTCTTCTGAAGATTTTAAATCACACAATAAATCATCGCTATCAGATCATCTAATTGGCTCAAGTAGGAGTTTCACATTTAATGACAGGGTGCTCACCTAGTCTCTTGACATCAATGTCTGTTTTATTTGTGTCAGGCTGAAAAAGTACACAAGAATGAATTCCAGAAGCTGCGTAAGATTTTAAATTCAAAATGTTTGATATTCAAACCTCTTGTTCTGATTCAGCGATTTGAAATTCGTCATCATCATCTGAGTCTTCATCCATGAGCACAGAGTTTCTGTTGGCAGAATTCGATTGATCAAGAGAAAAGCCAGATTGATGCGGAGACCTTCCACTCTTACTCAAGCTCAAGGAAGATGATGCCATGCTAACCATGACAGGGATCCGGGTATGAGCACCTCTCTCGTCCATCTGTGAAAACCATTCCCGCAAACCTGTGATGAGCACGACATTACGACTTAAAGAGACTAGAATCACTTCTCTGCAAGGTCCTGAAGAAACTATTGGAAAGGAAACATGAAAGAACTAACCAGCAACACTATTCAGCATTTGAAGAAGACAATGCTGTTGAAATGCTGGAAGATAGCCTACACCCCATCCTTTTAGATCAATTTGTATTAGATGTTGCACTTGTGTTCTAGGCCTCCCATTCCGGGGCTTAAGAGGGGAAATAGTATATCCTCCACCTAAGAGAAACAATATGCACAGGTTAGATAGCCGTACATCAAAGATTAGAAGATCTTTATTAAGCGCTTAACATAGGATAGTTTCCTAAACTTACTCTCAAGATGAGCCCGAACACATCCAGGTTGTGGACCACAATTCTCATGCTCCCTAGAACGGAACAACACAACTTCACAGAAAGAGCGAGATAAATAACCAACAAGCTACACAAACCTATCTTTCCAGATTGTCGATGAGTATAAAGGAAAGGTAGATACCATAACTCCCATCATCATTACGGCGCCAATAGCGGACATAACAGAGGTCACGAGGCCACACAATCCTGAAACCATTTCGTGATATAATTAGCATAAAACAGAGCTCAGAAACGTCAAAAATACAATATTCAACTGGAATCAAGAAGATGACAAACGAGAACAATAATAATAACCCTGAACTTATTATTTGTCTTCAGTCTTATACAGCATCATATTATGCTAGACAAAAATAAGACACCCCTAGCCAACAAACCTACATCTCTTCAGGGAAACCAAGTCTAAAGTTCCTAAGGATGTGGTAATAAGCTTTAACATTTTTGGAACAAATTCATCATATACTGTTAGCTTAACTGTAATTTGACAGTAAGTTAATAGGTGCAATGTTACATTGGAAACCAGTCGAGCAGAAGTTTGTGATAGAGCACTGCTGTATGACCATCCACCTCTTCCACTAAGCTACCATACTGAAAGCTGCAGTCCCACCTGCATCAAACAGGAGAAAACACGAAGACATATAACTTCAAATACAGGTAAAATTCGCATCAGGATACCTTCTATAATATATTGGATAAGTGTTTTTTAAAGAGGAAACAGAAAAAACAGACAGGACATTAGTAACAAAATGCATAACAGTACAATGAAATTTAAACAAAATTTCAAATAATAGTTTCTAAGTGCAACAACATAAAGAAAAGGAACACTGTACGAGCCATCTCCTACAATCAGAAAATGAGTGGGAAAAAGAGGAGGTAGAGAAACACCTACTCATAACGAGTGCCATCCATGCTCATCAGAAGCTCGAATATGTCCTCACACGTCGCCTCCACTACACCAACAGCCTTCATTGCCCTACTACAGCTTCTTGGCTGCATACGTAGTACTATAATGACTTCTAGACTATATAAAGTTATTATGTAATCAAAGGAAATCATGCCATAAGAACGAGGGGTATAAGAAATATCCATACAAGGTAATCAACTTCAAGAAGCTCTTCAAAAATCCGAAGACCTGTCAAATAAATAGAAAAACAAAAACAGATTAAGGCCAAATTCTAAAAAGCATAATTGACTAAATATGTCCCAAAAATAAAAAGAATTCAAGAGCCTAGAGCCAATGGAAGCTTAAGAACTTCAATCAAAAACAATTTAAAATTAAAAGAAAATTCTTGGGCCTAGCGATCAATCATGAAGCAATGGAAAGTATGGTACCCATGAGTATAGAAGATTTTATTGATCGTTTATTGAAAAAAGTCTTCCAGTTCCTAGAGCAGATAACTACGAGGACACCGTATTCCACAAGTTCTACTAGTTGCAGTTTAGAAGCAGCATATGTACCCGAAACCCTATAAAACCACTAACCATTTTGGCACTGAAGGAGACGCCAATGTTTTCTGGAAAATGCTTGGTTGTTGGACTTCTGGTTTGCCAACTCTGCATCAAATTCTTTGGTCCAGTCAAGTACAGATTCTGGAGGACCTGCAATTTGGTTTGATGTGATCGGATCAGCCAGAGTAGCAGTACCAGATTAGCTTACAAATAAGTGAATTCAAAAAGAACCATTTCCAATAGTTGTCCTCCTCATTAAGCTACGTCGAGAGTACTCTTCATCCTCTGGTGCACTGAATCTGAAGAAAAACACAGATATTCTATTACATAACTATATGCATATTAAAGTCAAAAGATAAACAACTAGTGACAAACTTTGAAAGGGATGTTTTTGGAAATAATACTGGCTACTCTCTACATGCAGCATGTTGTTAATCTATTCTGGCATTTGTAAATTTTGACTACTTCAAATGACTCATAATTGAGGTAGCCGATAGATAAATAGTTATACCCAGATTAGGATAAATAGTGTACTTCAATCGATACATTTGTCTCAAGTTTTTTATACAATCATAAATAGCCACAAACCACATAATTTGAACAATGCGGATGATCATCTATAACAACAAGATCATGTTTATGAAGAATGCCAAAATTCAGGTTAAGTAAGAAACCTGAGCGAAAAAGCTGTTACAAATTGATTCAATTTGGCAGAAGTAATTGAGAATTAATTTAATGTAGGCACTCACTGGCTTTCATGGTCTGAAGATGAAGCATTCCTTCCTGCGTCCATTCCAGACTTATATTCAAAGGCCACATACTGCTGACCATTTGGAACTTGGGACTCTTGATGCTGCACCAGTACAAGACATAGTTAGTAATGTACTTACCGTTAAACAGTGACTACTAAATAAATTATAAAGAGGAGTAAGCTTTCGTGATTTAGGAGTTGGCAGGCAGATGACAAACCTGGTCAATAACAGACTCAATTTTTTCCTTCCACATTAGTGCTTCCTGGATGTTAAAAGCTGCCATCTACCAAGAAACTTACTCCACATTAACTAACCAGAAGTGTAAAATTGCCAAGTAACAAGAAAAAGGTAGTATTAGCTATTTTTAAAGTAAAGACAACATACCGTAATTCTATGATTCTTTTCTTTCTTGTTATAGACAGATAACACGTAAACCATCTGCACCGTGGATCAAGGCCAAAGAAATAGTTTAGGCATAAATAATAGTCATGGATATGATAAGAGCAAATAAAGGGTCATGGGAAACCATTAACTGATTCACAACAAATATTATATTTCTCTCGTTTATGTTATGCCTGGTTTTGGTGACTTGGAGCAGATGAACAAACCAAATCTAGTTAACTTAATTATGTTACCCACTTTACTCTGCCCAATAAAACAACCTTTGCAACTAAGAGTACCTAGCAATTCCTCCTACTTTCTAGAGTCTTCTTTTCCTACTCATCACCTCTCTCACTCCGCTATTGAATGTTCTTAAATTTGCCAGGGAAAACAAGATAAGACTAAATAACTTCCTTTAAAGAGAGGACAATAACACTTGATAAGTGTATATGTATAAGAAATCTAGCTTGGATACATCACGTGCAGAAGAGTAGACGAAGTTCACAAAACTAGGTAAAACACTCAATGGAACGTATCATATGCACATCTATCAACACTTGAAGTAACAATATGGTAATCGAAAAAGGTAAAAGACGACTCACATGTCCATGATGAGTTTTTAAGCCACGATCCTCAACTCTGCAGTTGCCATCAATTAACATGGTTTTGATAGGAACCTAATTTAACATGTAAAAAACACATCTTTCAGCTGAACCTCTCACCATTCAAAAAGAAAAAAGGTCATATGCTATCTTCAGCCCGTAGCAAAGAAAAAAGAAAATGCAGGAGACAGAACAGAAAATCACGAAGGCTGAGATTTTTCTTCCCCTCACATAAGGCGTAAGAGTATACTGTATACCTGATCAACAAACTCACAAAATTCGGAAGTCCATTAGTCCAGTTTAAGTCTACTCCGGCACATTTAAGAAATCACCATTTCCTAATACTAATTTCTAAACCATAAACCCCGAAAACGAAAACCGATGGAAATTTACTAATGAGGCAAACAAATTCAACGCTTAATTTATGAAGCTTCTCACCTGATAATCCTGAGGTTTCTTCTTGTAATACGCCAAAAGACGAGGTTCCAAGACGAAATACCTCATATGAATATACGATCGACCGATCTTCCTCCTTCCATACCTAACCATCCACCCTTCATACACTACCTTAGACATTTTCTATGTCCTTCCCACGGGGGGCGAACGAACAAAATCAAGAGCAGGAAACTTCCCCACGGAAATCGAAACTTGAGAATCGAAATCGAATCTAATTATTTCCGCGGGAGAATTATCAAATTACTAATTGACCTGACTGTTCATCGGCGCTCCGGCGCCGGAATCTGGAGTTCGATGCCGCAGATTCTTCTCTGCGATTAGCGAAGATTTATGAGCTCAAGGTTTTCAAAAATTCCGGAAAAATAAAATAAAATTTTCCACACGACGAAAAACAGGAGAAAGCAATTCAACTTTGACAGGAAAAAATAAAATCGAAACAGTAGAGAGAAATATCTATACAAAAAATAATAAATAAATTATTTAAAAAACTAATCACGCCAAAGACGTAAGTTACTCAGTTAAACAAACAAAAATAATGAATAATGTTTCAATTAATAAATCAAAGTCATGCCAAATCAGTTAAAGACTCACCAAGTTAAATTTGTCATTATCTACTAAAATATATGACGAAGCAATCCATTAGAGAAGGTCGCTGACGGCGAGAGCTTATTCTGTTAGGCAGATGATAAAACGACGACGTCTGAACAAAATAGCTGACGTGTAAACAACATACACATGGAACACATTAATTGGTTAACATATTAGTTGAACAGGATTTTTGACAAGGAACATGATACTACCTGAATTCAAGTTCCGACACATTTTAGTAAGGGTTTGGGCAAACCTTACACTTAACCATTTCAAGTCCATTATTCATTAAGTCAAAATTCGATTTAAAAGATGTGACAAGCCCAATTAGCTCATAAATAAAGTTCGGTTTCATTCTTATTCAAACTAAATTCAAGGTTCAATAACAATCGATAACTTAACAAAATAAAAGCGGTTCTAGTATCAACTTCAACTTTGAATAACATAAAATAAAACCCCCAATTTCCATCCTTAAATCCACCTCCTCTCCCTTCCGCTTTGGTCTCGCTTCTACTAGCCACTTTCTCGATCATTGGTCGAGTCATTACCTACAATCACGCAGATTAAATAAGCAAACGAATTTGCTTAGTGGTTCGGTCATTCCGTTCCACTAGGCTATAACCAAAACATTTATTCAATAACAAATCAAATAAACCAGAGAACAATCACGACTTTAGGGTTAACTCATCGATTAGTTTAACTACCCGGGTTACTTCCGGATCAGCTAAAGTAACTACTTTAAATTCAGAACATCCTTCTTAACATATCACGAACCCTCAGGTTCTTAAGTCACATATCACGAACCCTCAGGTTCTCAAATCACATAAACGAACCCTCNAACCCTCAGGTTCTCAAATCACATAAACGAACCCTCAAGTTCTCAAGTCACAGAGTCCGAACACATGGTTCGCATATCACATAAATGAACCCTTAGGTTCTCATATCACAATCACAATTTTGATCACATGATCCTTCCTTTCACA